>CAUYSK010094312.1:0-15399 GCA_963575035.1 Avahi laniger | reverse complement strand
CTAGAATTTTGTTGAGAATTTTTGCATCTATATTCATAAGGGATATTGGTCTATAGTTTTCCTTTTTCGTTGCATCCTTTCTTGGTTTTGGTATCAGGGTTATGTTGGCTTCATAAAATGTGTTGGGGAGGAATCCATCCTTCTCAATGTTGTGGAATAATTTCTGCAGGATAGGCACCAGTTCTTTTTTGTAGGTGTGGTAAAATTCGGGTGTGAAACCATCTGGTCCAGGACTTTTCTTTTTTGGAATGTTTTTTATTGCCATTTCAATTTCATTCTTTGTTATTGGTCTGTTCAGGAATTCTGTTTCTTCTATTTGAGCCTAGGGAGGCTGTCTGTTTCTAAAAATTTGTCCATTTTCTCCACATTTTGCAGTTTGTGTGCATAAAGGTTTTTGTAATATTCATAAATCATATCTTGAATCTCCACGGCATCAGTTGTAACTTCTCCTTTTTTGTTCCTGATGGAGCTTATCAGGGATTTTTCTTTTCTGTTTTTTGTTAGTTTAGCCAAAAGCGTGTCAATTTTGTTTATTTTTTCAAAGAACCAACTTTTTGTTTTATTAATCTTCCATATAATTTCCCTGTTGTCAATTTCATTTAGTTCTGATTTGATCTCATTAATTTTCCTTCTTCTGCTGGGTTTGGGGTTGGTCTGTTCTTCTTTTTCCAGTTCTTTGAGTCGATTCATTAGGTTGTCTATTTCTGATGTTTTTGACTTTTGGATATAAACATTTATGGAAATAAACTTTCCTCTCAGGACTGCTTTGTCTGTGTCCCACAGATTTTGATAACTTGTGTCACCTGTGTCATTTAGTTCAAAGAATCTTTTGATTTCCATCTTTACTTCCTCATTTATGAAGGAATCGTTCAGCAGAAAGTTGTTTAATTTCCATGACTTTGTGTAGAGACGAGAGTTTCTGTTGGGGTTGTTTCTGTTTTTATTTCACTGTGATCTGAGAAGATGCATGGTATGATTTCTATTTTTTAAAATTTTTTGAGACATGCTTTGTGTCCTAGAATATGGTCAATCTTAGAAAAATGTCCCATGAGCTGATGAGAAGAACGCGTATTTAGTGGTTTTTGGGTAGAACATTCTGTAAATGTCAGTCAGACTCATTTGTTCTAGAGTTCTGTTTAAGTCCATTATTTCTTTGTTAATTTTCTGTTTGGAGGATCTGTACTGTGCTGCCAGTGGGATGTTGAAGTCTCCGACTATTATGGTGTTGCTGTCTATCAATTTGTTTAGATGAAGTAGAATTTGCTTTATGAATCTGGATGCACCTAAGTTGGGTGTATATATATTTAGAATTGTTATGTCTTCTTGTTGAACTGTACCCTTCACCATTATATAGTGACCCTCTTTGTCTTTCATTACTTTTGTTGATTTAAAAACTAAGTTATCTGAGATCAAAACTGCCACACCAGCCTTCTTTTGGCTTCCGTTAGCTTGAAATACTGATTTCCACCCCTTTACCTTGAGTCTAGATGCATCCTTGCAGGTTAGATGCGTTTCCTGGAGACAGCAGATGCTGGGCTTGTGTTTTTTTATCCATTCGGCCAGCCTATGTTTCTTGAGAGGGGAGTTCAACCAACACAAAGAAACCACAAAAAAAATCCAGGACCTGGAAGAAAAATTTAGTGTTCTGAGTTTGGTTAATGTCCATTGCTGGGGAGCTGTTGTTCCTCTTTGGGGGTGTGCTTTCCTTTTGAATCTTCATACTTCCAGAGTTCTTTCACTGGTTCCTTCCCATCTGGATCAGTTGTTCCTTCCTGCCTTTAAATTTTCATTTGGATAATGACACGCCCTGTTTAGTCTCTGAGCCAATAGGTGGTGTTTGTGGGTGAGATTCGACCACTCTCTTTATGATGAATCAGTAGATGCAGTAAAAGGGTGTGCAGGATAACCTCCCTGTCAGTAGGTGGCACTTTCTGGGAGGAGTGAGCTGCAGTGCTGTTTTGGGGTTCTGTAGCCAGCTCTTGTTCCTCTAGAGAGGCCCTTTTGTGCCTCGGGTGGTGGGTGGTGGGTGGCGCCCTGGGACTTCCAGGTGTGTCCTTATTCTCCACCTCAGTGGGGGCAGGACCGGGAGTGAGTCTGGGTGGGGCTGGATTGGGTAAGCCTACCCTCAGGCTCCACAATTGCTGTTAGCAGGGGTCAAAGGTCTGTTCTTTGTTTCTGTGCAAAGATGCTGGGAGGGGCTAAAATGGCTCCACTCAGCTGAAAGTCTGGGCTTGGGGGGTGGGGCTGTCCGAGACCCCCACTCTGGAGCAGATCTTGAGCCCCTCCAGCCTCCCCTTCTCCGTGGCCTCTCCCAGGCCTCTTCCAGCATGTGGGACCTCAGGCTGATGGATCTCCCCTGGCTGTGATATGGGCTGGGAGATTCTCTACCCAGGATCGCAGCGTGCGCTGGATGCACAGCCCTCTTTTGGGAGGAGGGTTGCCACTATAATTGTGAATTCTTAAAGAACAAGATTATTATATAACATATTTGGTGCAGTTCTTATGAATAATAGAGACAAAACAAAAATAAGCATATCTGTGTTGTAGCTTAATATAATTGAACAACCAGGATGTTTTCAATGTTGTAGTAAGCAGTCCAGTTTTCTTTCTCTTATGTCATTTGTTAGGGCAAGAAAAGCTACTATCAAGGAGATACACGTGACCTCTATCAGTATGTGACCCACTGGTTTCCAGATAGAGCTAGTTTAGAAGTATTATAGTTAGGAAAGGAAGAAGAAGGTTTTGTTTGTGTAATTCTGGCCCTTCCTGTATCCTCCAATTCTATAGGAAAAGAAATTTTGGCTACCAAGCGGTAATTAAATTTGCAGCTGCAAAATGTATGTGATATCACTACCATATTTCTTGTTTGGAGTGTCATAATCCTCTGCCAATAGGGGGTGTTCGAATCCTATCCTGAAATCAACCACTCAGGAGCATCTCTCCTTGCAGCTACATAAAATGACATTAGTGTTTTGGCCAAAACTGCAAGTGAGAAGGCCAAAGAGAAAGGTATTCTCCCTGAACCTGATGCTCTCTCTTATAATTTTGTTTCAGCTTTGGTAATAGTGGGAAAATTGCTTGATTGGTTAGATTTATTTATGGGCATATTTTTTCTCTTCTCCTCTTTATCTTCCGCCTGCTCCTCTTTGTCCCTCTCTCCCTGTGTGTATCTCTCTCTCTTTCTCTCTCTTCAACTTTGTGTTTAACAAAAAATCTGCTATTAAGCCTTGGATCACTCTTGGCTTTTGGAAAGTCAAATATTTGAATAACTACCTCAGTGTCATTTTTGACATTTTTGAACTTGTATCCTATTGGAGATCAATGAACACACATCCCTAACCAAACATCATGCCTAATCAAACATGAATGGTGCATACCATTTACACTTATTGCTAATATCAAAATATTTACTTTCAACTTATGTAAACTTTCTAGATGTAATTAGGAGTGAAAATATTCTTATATGCTTTAAGTTTTGAAATTCTGTCAGGTAGTTGTAATTCAAATGTTTATTGCTACAAAATGTTATTACTGCAAAATGTTTCAAGGATTAGTGGTGATTGTGGAAGCTGATAATTTTAGGTACAAAATTATTATAAACTTTCAAGAAGTTAAGTAAACTAAAGTTAAGTAAACTAAAAAATAGATGGACAGAAGATATCTTCTGTCCTCCAATATATATATTGGAGGGGGACTGGATAAGGCAGAAAATTTTATAACAGCATTTTCTTCTTAAGTCAAAATTTATAAATGTTAAATGATAATATAGACAGCAATAATAAAGCTTAGATCATATCACAATTTAAATTTGTGTGGAATTTTTGAATATCCTATTATTCATAACATTAAACAAAATAAACTTGTAAAAATGAAATTTAATTTTCACATAGGCCATGAGTCTTTCAATAAAAAGTTTTGTTCTGGAATTCTTTACCAATTGGGAGGACAAATTAAAAATACATATATTGTCAACTTTCCCACGTCAGATTCAGTGAGGGGAAACTTTCCAAAATCCTGTATAATACATATGATAAGTACCTTCATTTAGGCATAATAAAGAACATGAAAATAAAGACAAGAAGAAAGTTTTAGGGAAGAATGAATTACCGATAAAAAACTTTGTTCGTTCACTGCTGATCTTATTTGAAAGTGAACAAAATTATAGCACAAAGGATCAATTTAGTAACAAATAGTGCTGAAAGTAATTATGCCTGTACTCTGATGTCAAATTTTTAAAAAATTGACACATGAAGTGTGAAATAAAAAAGTTATAGTATTAATCTATTTATAACAAAATTTTTTATATTTATCATCTCAGAAGAATGCTGTTATTTGGTTTCAGCTTCAGTTCTGAGTGAATATTTATTTTTAATACTGGCAATTTAGATGTTTGAACAAACACGCATTTGGTACATATCTAATATTAGCGTACTATTCATCAAATTTTACTTAACATATTTTGGATATATGTTGATATTTGTGTATATATATATATTCATGTCATTCCAGTTTTACTATTATGAGCAGTCTTGCATGAGCATTTCATACATATGTGTTTGTATCTGTGCAAATACATTTTTAAATGAACATTTAGAAGTAAAATTTCTTGTTTAATTACAAAGTGCATTTTGAAATTTAATTGATTTTACAAAATTGTTTGCTTAAAAGGTTACATAAATTTGCATGCCCTTCACCAGTAAATGGAGTGGCCTGGTTCATACACATCTTCAGCATTCACTCTAAAAAACATTTAAATCTTTATCAAAAGAGTAAAAAATGTCATACTGATCAACCGTTCAATATATATATGGCCTAGTTCTATTTCTTTTCATATTCATGTTGTACATCTAATTATTAGGTTGTAATATTTTTCTCATTGAATGATAAAAATCTCTGTATTATAGACAATTAGTATCTTATTTGTCTTATGTATTGGAAAAAGTTTTCCAGTCTTTGGTATTTTTGCTAATTATATATAATTTATATTTTTCATGAAAAAATTTAATTTTTGAAAGTAAAATTGATCATTACTTACCTTTATAAATTATTTTTTTTATATTATGTTTAAAGTGATCTTCCATACTCATTGCCTACTTGCGATATTACTTCATTTTCTTAAATTTTTACTTTGAAATCTTAGATTCGGTAGAAGTGTTATTAATGAGTTAAGTAGCCAATTTTATTTTTGTTCTTCTAGCTAGCCATTTTCAGAACCTTCACTAATATGATAACCAGTTGCCACATGTGGTGCTTAACTTTAATTTTATATTGAATAAAATTAAGAAAAAATAAATATTTAATCTCTCAGTTACAGTAAACATATTTCAAATTGCTGAATATATGGAATGGCTACCACATATGGCAAGTGACTACCATGTTAGTCGACATACAGAATACTTCCAACATGACAGAATGTTTTATTAGTGTTGCTCTAAATTATGTAATAGATGATCTTTTTTCTCCTTGTTTGCATTTTCACCTTTAAGGAATATTAAATTCCTATATATGGAATTCAGCCTATTTCTAGACTCTCTATTTTTTTCTACTTACTTTTCTTCCTCTTCCTGCCCTAGTGCCATTCTCTTTAATTACTGTGACTTAAAATATATTTTAATATTTAATTGGCATTATTCCAGATTGACTTACTGATGTTATTTTTCAATATTTTCAATAGAATTATTTTTATTAAAAAACATCATTTTTAATGTAGTCAAGATACATTGTATAATATATGGTTTTGGAACTTCATTTTTAAAAAAATACTGTTCTTAATTTTTTATTATAGCTATTTTTAATACCAAATAGCAATCTGAAATAGTACTTTTTGCCATAATACATAATTCAATAAACCGAAGATCTTGTTAAACGATCATAAAGTTTACAAATAAACTTTTAAATTCAATTGTCAATGAAAATTACTGGAAATTACTCATTAGAAATATATATGAAATCATCACTATTTTTATTCTAATATTTAAAAATTGGATACAAAAGCACTTCAAATTTTGTTGTTATTTGTATGTCTAAAATTCGTTTTATAAACCACTGAGGCTGAAATCACCAATGCAACTTACTTTAGATCTGATAAAATATTATAAACTAAAATCTAACCATACATGTTGATGTAATAGTACAAAAATATAACCCTCTCGACTTAAATTAACTTATTACTGTATTTCTTTGTTTCTTACTATGGTGCTTTAAAAATTATGGTCATATTTCCATATTTTATATGTCAAATCAGCAAGGTAAATAATAAAGTCTGAAAACAAAGTGAATTAATTGAAGTTATGCAAATTCCTACATTTGTTAGTTACTCTTTAATGGATGTTAGACAAATACCATTAAAAATTATTTGTATATTGTTTTAAATCTGAAATTAAATCTTTATGAAAGCTATTTAATAATTACTTAATAAAATATAACTCCAATAGAAATATTGAATATAGTGTACTTAGTAATGAAAATTAATATTAAATTATATAAGCCTTTTATGTCATTTATTAATTGACATAAGATTCATTGCATAGTATAGTTGACTAACTTGCCAATATTACACAAATTTATAGTAATATTGGGCATTAAATATAGATGTCCTAAATTACATTTTTCTGTATAATTTTCTAAAATTTCAACCCACTTACTTCAAATAAGTAGTACTGTAATTTCTTAGGAAAAGTGTTTCCTTGCATCACAAATGCATTTCTTCTGTTCAGGTTATTCCTGGTATGAGTTTGGATAAAGCACCTGTTATCTGTTAGTTTAAAGCAATAAGGTCCCATTGCATCTATTTGTTTCCATTTTTTTATCTAACCAGGTATTACAATAAATATCTAAATAAAATATCCAAATAAAAATAAATATATAAATAAAACATATTATAATAAAACATATGAAATATATTATTTCATCGTTTCCACAAATTTGTGAATGTATTATTTTATTCTAGCAATGATTCTGTAAAGTAGGAAAGGCAGGGCTCGTGTTTCTCTTTCCCCAATACAAGAGCAATAATTTTTAATTTTACACTTTGCACTTAAAAAGTGTTTCACTGGGAGATGGTCTTCATTTTCATCACACACATTTTATTTCTTTTAATTTGCCAAAAAGAATGACACATATTTTCTCTCTTTTGACTTTTTTTAATGTTGAGTCATCAAAGACAATTGAGCTCTCACAGAGATAAATAGAAATGAACTGTCTATGTAAAAAGAAGCAAGTTGACAGAAAAGAATTAAATGAAGCAAATATTTCTTATGTAAGCGGTATCTATTCAGCACATCAGGCTCTGAATAATTTGCAGTCATGCAGACTCACTTTAGAATGTAAAAATTTACTAAAATAATTTAAATATGTCTCATCAATGGTTTCTTGAATATTTTGAGTAGAAGATTTTATAACTAAGGATAGTAATAGAAAGTTTTTAAAGAAATGTTTTTAAAGGAAAAATATGGGTTACTCTTATGAAACAACAGATTCGTACCAAAAATATCAATTTAATTTTTAAAATGTACAGGATTGGTTAGAAATCATTTAATTACATTTTGAAAGCATCCTGGGTCAGGTGCAGAACGGGTGTTGTGGATCAACAGGGGTCTCTGTGATTCATGGATCACTTGGACTCGGGGACACTTTCAGGAAGCTTTGAGCGGTCAAAATTATTTTCTTAATAATGTATGATAGTATTTGCCTATTTAACTGCATTCATACTTGCATCAGTATGACAAAAACAGTGGTGAGTTAAAGTGTTAGTTCCTTATTAGGAACCAGGGCAATGACACCACAGTGGCCTAGTAATCATTACTTTCTTGACTGCAGTGCTCTGCTTTCACAAGAAAAAAAATAAAGGCAACTTTTACTTAAGAATCTCCCTGATGAAATAGTACAAATTATAAATTTTATTAAATCTAGGTTCTTTTAAATATTCTGGGTAACAAAATGGGATGTATATTTAAAGCACTTCTGCTGCATACCAAAGTAAAGCGATGCTCTCGCTTTACAAATACTTGTACAATCCTCCAAGAACTGTTTATCAATGGAACATCATTTAACTTTAAAGAATGTCTGACACACTTTGATTCAGATTTGAGTATTTAGGGGATGTCTTCCCAAACTGAACAAAGTGAAGTTATCACTTCAAGAAATACAACCGCGTTCCTTGCAAATGATTAAGTTTTCAGGTAAAAATGAGAATGTAGGAAACTTGCACGTACTGCTGCAAGCCTGATAAGTTCCCACTACTTAAAGATTTTTATGATGAGATCAGTGGTTTTATTAACAAACAAGAATTTTCAGTTATTTTATAACTTAATGACCAATAAATCTCAAATGACCAATGCGTGATGTTACAAAATCATGCATGGTTTAAAAAGTCCTTACAGGCCAGGGGCGGTGGCTCATGGCTTACGCTCATAATCCTAGCACTTTGGGAGGGCGAGGCAGGAGGATTGCTTGAGACCAGGAGTTAGAGACCAGCCTGAACAACATAGCAAGAACCCATCTCTACGAAAATTTTAGAAATTAGCCAGGCACAGTAGCACACGCTTGTAGTCTCAGCTACTAGGGAGGTTGAGGCAGGAGGATCCCAGAGCCTGGGAGTTTGAGGTGACAGTGAGCTATGATGACACCACTGCATTCTAGCCCAGGAAACAGAGCTGAGAACAGTGGCAGGATGCAGGGAGCAAAGTATTGAGGCAGCCCTGAACGAAGAGCCTGGGCAGGTCCCCTGGGCTGTCTACAAAATCATTTTGCCGTTCTAGGCCTCCATTCTATCAATATTGTTTTCTTTAGTAACTGGTCGTTTGGCTACTCTCTCACTTTTTTCTTCCCCAACACACATTTTTGTTCTTTACATGGCTAGGCTATAAATTTTCCAGATGTTTATACTCTGCTTTCCTTTGCTACCACATTTTACTATATTCCATTAAAAGTAACCACACAGCTCCTTCTATATTTTGCTTAGAAATGTCTTCACTCTTAAGTTCTGCCTTCCACAAAGCCCTGGGGCATGAACACAATGCAGCTAAGTTTTTGCAACTACATAAAAACGATGGCCTTTATTCCAGTTCTCTATAAGGTATTCCTCATTTTCATTTGAGATCTTATTAGAATGGACTTTACTGCCCATATTTCTATCAGTATTCTGGTCATGACCACTTAAGTAATCTCTAAGAATTTCTAGACTTTTGCTAATCTTCTTGTCTTCTGAACCCACACTGGAGTCAACCTTAATGTTCCATCTATGGCATTTTGGAATTTTTTTAAACTTGTTCCTCCAGATTCTTCTAACCTCTACCCATTACCCAGTTCCAAAGCTACTTCCACATTTTCAGGTATTTGTGTAGTAACAACCCCACTTCTTGGTACCGATTTTCTGTCTCACTCCATTTTATGTCGCTATAATGGAATACCTGAGACTGGGTAATTTATAAGGAAAGGAGATTTATTTAGCTTATTGTCCCAGAGGCGGGGAAGTTCATGATCAGGCAGCCACTTCTGGCTGGCTTCCAGCGAAAGTCTTGTGCTGCATCATAACATGACAGAAAAGCGGAAGGGGAAGGGGGCAGGTGCAAAAAAAAGACAGGGAAAGAACATAGGAAGCTGACCTTCTTTATGACAGCTCACTCTGGAGAACTAATCTATTCCTGTGACAATTAATCCAGTCTCCTGAGAAAGACATTATTTCATTTTAAGGACCTAATCAGCTTTTAAAAGCCCCACTTCCCAAGATTGTTACACTGACAATTAAATTGTAACATGAGTTTTGGTGGGCACAAATCACATTCAACACTATAGTCTATAACTCACCAAAAATCTATTAATATAACTTCAGTGTAGTCTATAAACTAGGCTAGATGAAATTGCTATACGTGATTTTGGTTTAGAGATACCAAAGTAATGTGTAAAATTTCAAGATAAGAATTTCAAACTATTAATATAAACAAACACGCAACAAATAAAAAACCCCAACAACAACTTCCCAAAACAAACACACAAAATCTCCTTGATAAGAGCATTTTGCTAAATACCATAAGGTTAGAGAACAAGTTTTTGCTTCCTTGTAGACTTGCTATTTGACCTTGGCCTCTTTTCTATTGTAGTTACAATCTTCTCCTGATGCAGCTGGGAATTAACACTGTTCCTCTGCCTGTAAAAAGATAAATGCAATATCAAAAATGTATTAGAGTTTTTTTCCTAAAAAGGTGGTGGTTTTGTAATGCATATCGCAAATATCAGTTGTGCTAGGAAAAAGCATTTAGGTATTTATTTTCAGGAATTAAGAAGTTGTTAAAGTTTCTTAAACTTTATAGGATTATTTCCTTTATTCGGAATTATTGAATCTCTGTGTAAGATTTTGAGCTAAAAAGATTTGATCTTTATTCAGAAGATCAGACAATGTACTATTAACTGAAGGTAGTTATTAGCTATCAAAGGAAGGCTAAGATAGGAAATGCTGCACAACACAGTGAAAACTGAAAATATACTTCTGCAGATATTATATCAGAGTGAAAGCCTATTAACATTTATAAAAGGAAAAGATTCTGACAACTCAATACTCTATTTCACTTTCCATTATGGTAACAAATATTTCTATCACTCAATTTATAATTACCATTTTATTTTCTATCAGAATATGCATTGCATTTGGGAGGATTTTTTCACTTAGAAGTGACTATATTATTCAACAATTTGAAAATATCTCTATTATAGGACTATTCTACTAATCTTCCTACTATATAGTTTCTGCAAAGCCAGTCTACATAGCTGAACCTCATGTACTTCTAAAGTGTTGAGCTAATGGCCAAGAAAGAAAGTAATTAGAAACACTGTAGCACTGGATTTAAAACATTGTATCACATACCACCACAGGATTTAGATTAGATATGTTCTTTGTTGGTTGCTTCTTAAGTTCTAAAATAACATAGTGTTTTTTACCTATTTTTCTTTTGAATATTTTTTCTCCTTCTTATTGAGTCATTAGAATTGCTGATGTATTCTGGTTACTGATCCTGTGTTGTAAATATCTTCTAGTATGAATCTTTTCCTTTTATTTTTAAAATTATATTAGATTAAATTTCCAAGAGCAGACTTTGACACAAGGATTTTGGTGCAAGTCATTGATGGAAAGGTGATTCCCAAAATATGAAGAAGAGAGAAAAGAAAAATATGAACTATGAACAAATGACACTTGTGGAGCTAAAAATATAATTTTCTCAATAAAAATTTACTAGATGGGATTAAAATAGATTGAACACGGCAGAAGACATCAGTGAACTTGAACACACAACAATAAAGACTATCCGAACTGGATTACAGAGTGAAAAATTAAACATTAAAAAGTGAAATCTAGGGAAATATTAGGATTTTTAAATTATGCATAATTGGAACATAAAAGGTATTTTAAAAATAAATTTAGACATCTTTCCTAAATTCGAAAAATGTTATAAACCCAAATATCCAGGAATATCAATATTCTCAAACAAGATAACCGTAAAGTCATGTAATATATATTGTAATTGAGTTGCTGAATGCTAGTGATAATGAGAAAATTTTAAAAGCAGCCAAAGAAAAAATAGTATATACTTTATGGCACAAAGGATAAGAAAAATTTTCCCAGATTTCTCAACAGAAGTGATGTATGCCATAAAACAATAGGATGGCATATTTAAAGTGTCAAAAGAAAAAAAAAACCTACCTATATCCAATGAGGAAAAAAAAAGCCTTGAAAATAAAGGTAGATTAAAAATATCTTCAGAAAAATCAATACTAAGAGATTTGTAGTTCTTTGGGTGGAAGGAAATGATATCAGATAAAAATGTATATCTACACAAAGGAATAAAGAGTGCCAGAAATAGTAAGTATTTGGGTAAATATAAAAGATATTCCCTTCTATGTATAGGATCATGTCATATGCAAATGGATAAATTTACTTCTTTCTTTCCAATCTTATATGCCTTTTATTTAATTTTCCACTACATTTTTTTTATTTCAGCATATTATGGGGGTACAGATGTTTAACCACTACATTTTTTTGAGGTATTTTATTATTAGTTGCTCTAGCAGTTACTATAAGTAGCCTAATTTATCAGAAACTTTTCAGATTTATGCTAACCTAATTCTAGTGAGACATGGAAATATTGCTCCCAATACTCTCTTTCTTCTTTCCCCTTTTGGTGATATTATTGCTATACATTTTGCATCCCAATATGTAATAAATACAACAATTCATTGTTGAAATTAATACTTTATATAATCTTTGGTTTTTAAAAAAGCTGAGAAAAGAGAACAAGTATATAATTATAGCATTATTCTATAGCATTGTTCTATTAATGTTCTTATTTATTGTTTCTGTTTCTCTTAATTAGATCCCTTTAGTACAATGCAGCTTTGCTCCCACCCACCTTGTTTGTGCTATTATTGACAAATATATTACATTTATATATGTTATAGGCACAATGATATATTTATATTATATGTATAATACAATACCTTTATACTTATAGGTGTATATTTATAGTGTATATAACATATATACAATTATAGACATATTTTTTATATAATTACTTTTAAAATCAGTTAAGAGAAGAAAGGAGAATAATATTTATTGATATGGTCTTTTATAATTATATAATTACCTTTGACAGTGCTCATAGTGCTCTTTCTTTTTCAATGAGGATTGGAATTAATGTCTATAGTAATTTGTTTTCAACCTGAAAAACTTCCTTGGGTATTTTGATAAGGTGAGTCTCCTAGCCACACATTCTCTAATTTTTATTTCAGATAATATCTTTATTTCACCTTTCTTTTTGAAATATTGGTCTGTTGGAGATAGTATTCTTGGTTGATGATATTTTTCTTTCAGCACTTTAAATATATTATCCCACTGCATCTAATGCTTCTGATGATAATTCAGCTGTTAATCTTATAATTGTTCCTCTGTAAATAGTAAGTTATTTTTCTCTTATCGTTTTCAAGATTTTCTTCCTGTCTTTGTCTTTTAGTATTTTTACTGTCAGGTACCTGTATGTGAGTTGTTTGTGTTTATTCTACTTGGAGTTCATTGAGCTTCTTGAATGTATACATAAATGCTTTTCATTAAGTTTGGGAAGTTTTCAGCTATTATATCTTTGAATAATTTTTATGGTTCCATTGTTTCTCTCTCTTATCCTTCTGGAATTCCTATTATGTGTATGTGGATATACTTAATGCTCTTACATTTCCCTAAAGCTCTATTGGTTTTTTAAAAATTATTTTCTTCTCTCTGCTCTTTGAAATGCATATTCTATACCTTTTTTAAAGTTCTTGGTTTTTCTGCCAGTTCAAATGTATTGTTGAGTTCAAATGTAATGTTAATATATTTTTAAATTTCAGTTATTTTACTTTTCAACTCTAGAATTCGCATTAGTTTTTTTAATATTTACATCTAAAAATATTCTCTAGTTGATGAAACATTGTCATCATACTTTACTCCTCTAATTATGATTTTATTTAGTTCTTTGAATATATTTACAATGGCAACTTTCTAGTTGCTGTCTTAAATCTGACATATGATTGCTCTCTCAGGCTGTTTGTTTATGTGGCTTGCTTTTTCTCCTGTGTATGGGTCACATTTTATTGTTTATTTGCATGTGTCATAATTTGTTTAAATTGAACATTTTAGATAATGTATTTCAGTATCTTTGAGTACTGCCTCCCCCCTTCTTTGAAGATTGGTATTATTGCTGTTTTCTTGTTTATTAGTTTAGTGACTGGAGGGATTATTGTAGTGAAGTCTATTTCCCCTGCAGTTTGAAGCTTCTGATTTCCCTCCTCAGAGGGCATATTCTTGAGTTTCCACACAGACACTCTGAGATGATAATGGTTTTAGCAGAGCTCTAATTGACTGAGTCTTTCTTTGATTTCTCTGTTAAGCTATCTGCCTTGGTGTCTATCACACACAGCTGGTAGGTTTCACTAATTGCCAGCTGATAGTTCTATTGTTTTTGACAATGACCTGGGGGATAAATTGCTGCAAGATCGGATCCATTAAGTTCAGATCCCATTTGCAGGAGTAGTTTCTGAGGCCAGTCTTAGAGAGCTGTTCTGAGCCTAGGAATACACTTAGCTGTATCTCTTCCTGATTCTCTCTGGTAAATTAGTTGACCTACAGTTCAGCTCGTTGATCTAAGATTAGCTTATTACTCCCACTTAATTGTTTACCATTAAAATCTCCATTATTTTTGAAAATACCCTTAGGCTTGAATTTTACCACATTCTGTTTTGCATAAAGTCAGCTCCTTTGGGGAGCGCTTCAGCACTCTCTGTTGTTATAGCCTGCCTTTCTTCTAGGCAAAAATCTCTGAACTTCTGCTCTAAGGTTGGGGTAGTAACAGTGGCCCATTTCTCTGAGAGTGTCACCCCTGCTTTATGAGCAGGAAACTGGGTGAAGGTAGTATCCTTTTATCTTCTCAGCTTGCCTCTCCCAGTTTTGAAATATCTCTCTACAAATGAGCTGGAGAAAGAGCAAGAAAGCATCTAATACATTTGGTATGACAAGTCTAGGGTAGAGCTTTTACTTTCTGAATAGGAACCGTGTAGTGGAAGGGAGACCCTGTCCTCTCAACTAGACTTGCTTGGAATTCAGCCTCAGCAACACTGCTGGGAAGGATGAGAAGTTCTGGTGGTATGGCCATCCTGGAGAAAGTCTATAGTCCTTAGCTGGGAGCTGGGGGCGAGGAGGCCCCGTTTTCTTGACGACTCTTGCTCTGGAGTGGAGCTTGTGTTATGCGGAGCTGATGGGGGTGATAGGAATGGAATGCCACACACTGTTATTGCTTTTTACCAAGATTTAGTAGGTTTTCTTAAATAAATATTAATATTTCTTTATTTACTGAATGCTCTAGAAGTTTTTCACATTATCATTCCAAAAGTCATACTCATGTTAGATCCGGTTCTCCTCAGCCCCAGGAACAGAGAGGCAGAGTCACCGAGGCTGCAAATAGCAAAGGAGTTTATTGGCTAGCTCTAGCTAGGGTCCAAGTCCCAGAGCACCAACGCAGTGGCCTCTCCTAAGAACCAGGACCCCGACCTGGGGTAAGAGTGAAGCTTTTATACTTTCTTTTGCACACGACACACCGGTGGCACATGACACGCAGGTTCCACATGACGCGCTGGTCATACCATCCCCCCTCTCCACTTAGTCCATTGGTTCCTTTGAAAGTGGCTGATCGTTTTGACTCCTGATTGGTTGGCTCCAAGCCTCAGGATTCTCAATTTTCTCACAGGCGCCAGTTTTGGTCCGCGATTTCGTTTCGGGGGAAACTGAAACTTAGGCCTATTTCAGGAAATTCAGCTTGTCATGGAGTCACTCCTGCTCTTACTCCTGTATTTAACAAACAACTAAAAGCAAGCACGGTTACA
>CAUYSK010094307.1:0-31110 GCA_963575035.1 Avahi laniger | reverse complement strand
ATTTGCTTGTCTACCTAATAGCCAACAGAATTGTAAAATAACAGTTTGGACACTAGAGGGAGCCAGATTTTTCTCTTTGATTTTCAGACCCTGGCAGATTTTTCAAAGGAATATGTTCGTATTAAATTTGAGATAAATCCAGATTGATTTGATATTATCTTTTCTAGGACAAGACATTGAAGATGGTACTGGCAGTTACAATTTCTTTGAGTTTGCTTTCAATATTTGCGTAACAGTGGTGTGTTTTTCTAACCTGGCTGATGGCATCGTACCGGATTCCTCTTATTCTCCCAGATCCACTCATATGCCCCAGTCTCTGGCTCCAGCTCTGTCTGGGCTCTGCCAGTCTTGCGACAGGTGCCACCTAGCTGTCCCTCACCTCCTGCCCAGGCCGCACTCCTCGGCCTCCGTGCTGAGAGTTCCCCAGACATGCTCAGGGGTGTGCACCCCAGAATGTGGGTAGTTCATGTTCTGAGAGGAGAGCCTCTGACCTATGGGAGGCGGCAACTGGAAGATAAATGATTCCCACTTTGTCTCCTCTGAGGGACAGTCCCAGCTGTTTTCACGGCTTTCTCAGGTGCATATCCACGGATTGAGCAAGGGCTTGATTTCCACATTTAGCAAGGGCTGGTCGGGTAGGCGTCCTTGCCTTGGCTCTCCCACCCTCCCTTGGTCTCTGACTTTGTCCCTCACTTCTGCTGCATGGGATTGTGTTTCTGATAAAATAATAGTTCATAAGCTCTCTATGTTAGCCTCAGGTTTTTGAGACACCCAGGCTAACAGAGGTAACGAAGGAGAAAGAAAGAGCCATCATCTGAAGAGAACTTTCTTTCCCTGTTGCAGTACATTTTACCTCTATCATAAATCAGGTGTGTGAGTCCATTTCTGGATTTTCTATTCTGTTCCTCTCCTATCACCTGCATCATACAACCTTAACTACTACAGCTTTGTGAAAGATCTTAATACCTGGCAGTATAAGTCATTTGGCTTTGCTCTTCTTCATGAGTTTTTTGACAATTGTTGGTATCTTGCATTTCTATGTATAATGATAATAATAAAATTTGGAATCAGCTTGTTAACTCATACACATACACACATGCAACTTTTCTGGGATTTGGCTTGAGATTCCATACTCAGCGTGTGAAATCTCTAGATTAATTTGGGAAGAATTTAAATATTTTCTATAGCAAGTCTTCTGATATACAAACATGGAATATGCCTCGATTTAGGTTTCTTTAATTTACCACAATAATATAATGCAGAGATTATGCAGGACATTTTTTTGTGAGATTTATTTCTGAATATTTGCTGTATTTTTGATTTCTAAAATGCATATTCCTTTTGTGTGTTTTTGCTACAAAAGGATATAATTACTTTTGTCTGTTGACTTGTTTTAGAACCTTTGTTAACTTCCTTATTAATTATAATGTAGCTATTAATTCTTTTGGATTTTCTCTTTATGTAATGTAATATCTGCAAATAATTATGAGTATTTTTCCTTTCCAGTCTTTATAACTTCTATTTTTGTATTTTATTACACTGTGTCAGTCTCTAATTCTAAGTAGAAGAGAAATTGTTAAAGTGGGCATCCTTGACCCCAATCTCAACATTTCACCATTAAGAAATGATAAAAAAAAAATCTCTACCAAATTAAAGAGGTTTTCTTTTTTCCACAGGTAATTGAGTGTTAAAAAATAAATTATAAATATTAAAATTTATCAAATGCTTTTTCTCTGTCTATAATCATTTATTTTTTCTGTTACTATGATGAATGGCATCGACTGATTTGTGCATGTTAAATCATTCTTGTATTCCTGGGATAAAACAAGCTTCCTATGACATATTTATATATTGTTAAATTTTGTTCACTAATTTAAAAACTTTTTTTTGTTTATGAAAGAGATGGCCTATAATTTTTGCACTTATAATATCCTTGTTGAATTTTTGTACCAAAGTTATGTTGACCTCATAAAATAAATTGTAAGCCCCCTCTTCTCTTTTCTGTGTGATTTATGTAACTATTTCTTCCTTAATTGTTTTAAAAAAATCACAAATGAACCCTTCTGGGCCAGTATATATGTGTGTGTGTGTAATATATATATGTGAAAATGTTTTTACGAACAAATTCAATGTCTTTAATAAATATAGGAATATTCAGATTTTCTGTTTCTTCTAATTCTCCTTTATATTATGAAGCTATAGTAATTAAGCTTGTGTGTTGCAGATGGTAGCAAGAAAGACAAACAGACCAAAGAAACAGAAGAGAAAATCTGGAAACAGACTCATATACCTAGTATGTTGGATTTTTCTTTAAGGAATAGTAACTATTTAAAGTAAATGTTCAAATTTATTAGAATAAAGTTTTTCAGTAGACCCTCTTGTTCTCTTATCTTTTTATTATATATTGTTGCTCTCATAGTGTCTTCTTTTTCATGCCAGATACTGGAACTTGTGCATTTTCTCTTTTTCTCTTGATTAGCCTTGATAGAAGGCTATCAATTTTATTAATCCATCCAAAGAACCAACTTTTGACTTTATTTATTTTTTGTTCATTAATTTCTGTTTTTATGTTTATTATTTCCTTTCTTCTGCTTTCTTTGCATTTGATTTGCTTATCTTTTCCTAATATCCTGAGATGGATAATTAAAACTTGATTTTCAACATTTCTCTTTTAAATATGAGGATGGAAAGCTATATATTTTCCTTTAAGCACGACTCTGAGTCTCACAAGTTTAAAATCCTATTGTCATTTTGTTTACTTCAAAATGCTTTCTAATTCCTGTTTTGAATTTTTCTTTAATTTATGATTAAATATGTATTACTTAATTTCCAATAGTTGAGGATTTTTAATTATATGTATATATGTGCATTCATTTTTTTAGCATAATTTTGTCATGGTCAGAGAATATACTCTCAAAGATTTCAGCTCTTTACCGTTGTTGAGACTTTCTTTGTAGCTCATCATATGGTCATAGGGAAATATCCTATGTGTATTTGAAAAAAAATTGCATTTTCTCTCATGTTAGTTATAGCTTTTTATATTTGTCAGTTAGGTTAATTATAAATTCCTTGTACTCTAATATTTTGTTTGTCAATTATTTGGTTTCTTGTTCTGTCAGCTGCTGATAAAGCCTCCAATTCTGCCTGTGGATTTTTCTAGTCCTCCTTTTTAATTTTCTCAATTTTTTCTTTATATATATATTTGGAGGTATATTATTGGGTATATGTAGATTTAGGATTATTTTATCTTCCTGATAGACTGATATAACTACTGATACATTTGTATTGGCTTCTACTCTTGCTATTATTGTTTTTTATTCAATTTGTTTTATACTTAATTTTCTCTGTTCTTGCCTTATTTTGGATTAGTACAGTATTTTTAATAGACTGTATTTTAGTTATATATTCATATTCAGTATTTTAATGATTAACCTTGAGATTGTAATGTGCATTCCCAACCAATTATAGTTATATAAAGTTTTACTTTACCATGTCCCAGTCAGTACTATGATCCTACACCATTTTAACTCCATTTTCCCCTCTGCTTTTGTGCTATTGTTATCAAACATTTTGTTCTGTATACATTTCAGTTCCTCTAAGACATTATTATTGTAATACCCTTTCCGTTCTTATTTTTTCTCCATGTGTTTCTGGTGCTTTCATCTGAAATTATTTTCCTTCTGCCTGTAGAATTTCACTTGATATTTCTTTTAGTTTAGATTTTCTGACAACAAAGTTTATTAGTTTTTATTTATCTGAAACATCTTTATGTCACTTCCATGTTTTGAATGTTTTTTGCTGGGTATAGAAATTTAGGTTGTTGGCTATTTTTTAATCAGCATTTTAAGATGTAATTACATTGTCTTCTGGCTTCTGCTGAGAAGACAAAAGGTAATATGTTTATTTGCTGTACTTATTTTTGAGATTTTGTCCTTTTCTTTGGTTTTCAGTAGTTTTGTTGCAATGTAGGAAGGAAAGTTTTTCTTTGTATTTATCCTTCTGGACATTTTTACAGAATTTCTTAAATTTGTGTATTGATGATTTCATCAAAATTAGAAAATTATCAGTCATGTGTTCTAATATCACTTTTGTACTTTTTTGTTTCTCTTCCTTTCTTGGGATTCCAAATACAAGTATGGTAAGATTTTTTCAATGCACCAGTATTTTTTTAAATACTCTTTTCTGTGTTAGCTTTGTTTCACTCTGTATTTCAGTGTATATATTTTGAATTGATTTGGCTTTGAGTTCCACTTTCTGGATTCCTGGGTATCAAGAGACAGCTCTGGAAGTATCCTCAGTGGCATTTTCATCAGTAGTAATTCCCAGGATGAGGTAGTTTTGTATCATTCCGGGAGTCTACTTCTGCTTATGATGGAGTAGTTTGTGGTAGACCAGCCTCCCACTGAGAATCATTAGTAGAGCCCCCTTAAGTCCAAGTTGATTGAATAGCTTTCCATTGTCTTCAAATAGATTTTCCTTTTTTGGTGTTTTAGCTGGTCCTGGAACATGGCTGAAGAATATCGTCATGTTCCCAGGAACTTGCTGACCAGTAAAAATAGCCTCATTACCACCTTCCACATCTCCTGGGACTATATCTAACTGGTGGAATGGAATTCACATTCCCTGCTATAGGATACCCTGGGAAATGTGTCTTTTATCTTTACAACCTCACCAACCAGAAATAGAATGAAATTGACGCTCAGTGAGCATTGTATGTAGAAAGGTATCCTTTGGCAAGATACATAATCTTTCTCTCTTTTGTCCAAAAAATAGGGAGAACAATACTTACTTTTCATGTTATTGTATGGTTTACAAGAAATGGAGACACTTATGCATGATGATTAAAGAACTCTTATTTTCTGTGCAGAAGAGTTTTCCTGGGATATATACCTAGGAGTGGAATTGCTGGGTTGTAAATTATGTGTATCATGAACTTTAACGGATGATTCTCAATTGTTTTCCAGTGTTGGTCTAAGTACAAATTGGTACTGCCCATGAGTGCTGGTCCTGGGCTGGCTTCTTGTGGGTCCTGCCCAGCAGACTCACTCTACCACTGGCGATCTGAGGCAGTAGATGGGGTGAGTGTAGCTCTTTTAGTCACCCGATCACAAGAGCAATCCCTGGGAACCAGGCCGTGTGAACCTATGTTGAAACATGGCTGGGCCAGTTTGATTTATAATTTTGAAATATTTAGACATTTGATATAGGAGCCTCCATTTGTATTCTTACCCAAGACCCTGAAACGTTAAGGACAGATGGGGGTCCAGGCAAAGAGATACCAGAACGCAGCCACAGGTAGGTGTCCAGCCCTCTTTGTGAACTCTCAGCGGCACACTGGGTGATTAACTTCTCTCTGGTGTGCAGAGTGCGAGCTTGATGTCCACGAGCTCCCAAGTCCCAGAGTCAAATCTGGAATATTCGCGTGGAGCTGGAGGCTCAATCTGGGTGGTCACTGTGCTGGCACTCCAGACATCAGCGTCTGCTCAGCCATCCGGAGACACATCTGTTTCTGTTTTCATCTCAGTTTGAAATTGTTAAGTCTTCGTGGACTTACACACAGATTCCAGGAACCAGCTGGCGACATGAAACATTTCAGATCATACTTTTAGCACCTTTCTCTAGCACTATGAAATGCTTTTAGTGTAAATAACTTCTTAAAGATTAAATCACGATTTCAACTAGTCAGGGTTACTGCATCCCATTTCATAGTTTTGTCTACCCAGGGATGAGAAAAATGCCTTTGGTTGGTTGGTTGGTTTTTAAGAAATCTACATGATGTGGAAATTATAAACACAATTGCAGGATGGGGAGTGGGGAAGGGCCAGGGGACCTTAGCTGACCACACAGGGACTCAGATTTAAATGCCTTTAGGGGCCAGGAGTGAGCTGGGAGGCAGGTCCAGGATAAGACACAGACAAGGATGAGGATCACAGTAATCTGGAGAGTGTCTGCTTCATCTAAATACATTAAAATCCAGTGTTTGCAACCTTTAGTAAACTTTTTATAGAACTACAACTTACAGGCAGATAACCATACAGCCCAGTGGATTTTCCAAGTGAACTCATCTGTGTAACTGACATGCAGATCAAGAGATGGAACATTACCGGCAGCCTAGGACCCCCAGAGTCCTCTTGAGTCACTCCCTCCTGCCTATCGCCCTCACCCCCAAAACATAGCCACAATTCTGAATTCTTACACCATGAATTAGTTATTCTTGGTTTTGAATTATAGATAGACAGGTAGATAGATGATAAATTTTACACTTGGCTTCTTTGACTCAATTTATGTTTGGGGTGCTCATCTGTGTTGTATTTAGTTATAGTTTGTTCATTCTTGTTTCTGTACAATATTCCATTGTATGAATATAACACAATGCAATTACCCATTCTGTGTGTATGGGCTTGTGGGTTGTTTTCAGTTCCTGCTACAATAAATAGTGCTAAAGCACTTTTATGAACACTTCCATATATGTCAGTGCACATATGTATTAATTGACGTTAGGTGTGTACAGAGATGTGGAATCACTGGGCTCTAGGGTAGCTGTATTTTGTCCTTTAGGAAATCTTACCCATTTTGCATCGTGGTTGTGTTGATGTCCACTCTTCTCAGCTGTGTTTGAGAGTTCTGGCTACTCCACAGACCCACTAATTCTTGATATTTTTCATCTTTTTCATTTTGATCATTCTAATGGGTGGTGAGGCTGTTTCAAGGATTTTTATTTTATATTTCCCTGAACACCAATGAAGTTGAGCCCCATTACATATATTTATTGGACATTTGGATATCCTCTGTGGACAAGAGTCTGTTTAAGATTTCTGGTTTTTTTCTTATTTTTCTATTGAGGTTTTTAATCTTTTCTTACTAAATTATAAGTATTTATTCTGGATATGACTCCAGTGTTGGAGATATGTATTGCCTGTATCATTTCCCATTTTGTGGTTTGCTTTTTTGATTCTCTTAGTAATGTCTTTTTAGAAGTTATTAATTTTAATGTCATCTAGTTTATCAATTTTTTCCTTTATAATTGGTACTTTTTGTGTCTTTCATAAAAAATCTTTGTCTAGGTCTTATTGGAAAAGCTTTATGTCTTATTTTTCATATTTGGATCTACAATCCGTCTGGAATTGATTTTTGCATGTGGTGTGAGGTGGTGGGAAAGAAATAGTTACAGTGAGTTCACAACTCTCCTCCTGCTTCTCTCCTTCCTCATAAGACCTTAAGCCATTTTTTAGACAAAACCTCTGTAAACGCGCTGGTGGGATTTCTTAGCTGGCTGATCCTGGTGGGACTGTTGGGAATGCTGTAATAAGAAATCATTATCTAAAAATGCTTTAGCAGAACATACTTGATGTGATTAGATTGGGTGTCATGGGTTATCCTGCGACTTCTGCTGTGGGGAGTGGCTGTACCAGCAGTGATGGGTAGTCATGCAAGCCCTCTGAATGTGCCATCCGGGAGGCCTGAAAACCTGAGACCCTGACACTGTGCACCTGCCTGGAGCTGGTTTGTGCCGCACAAAGCATTAGCACTTGAGGGTGATTCCAAAACCCAAATGCCTTCCAGGGCAGAGACGGGAACTGCAGGATGCTGCTTCTGCCTGCCTGGGGCTGCCCAGATCCGTTGTTTCCTCTACCCTTTCAGGGATTGGAAAAGACTGGCACTTTCTCTGAGTCTGTCTGACAATTCAGGTCTTTGTGCTAGAGTAAGGACAGGTCAGTCTTCACCCTTTTCCATGCGACATGGAGCTGACTCAGCCAGCACGAGGGCGTGCATGGGAGCAACAGGGAGAGCAGTTGGCTGGAACAGGCCCTGCAGGTGTGTGAGGCACCGTCACAGTCACCCAGGTTTGGGAGCCCGGGCTGGTCACTCATGCTGCAGAGGTTTGAGGGCAGGAGCAGGGAGACCGGTGGGAAAGCTCTTGTGATAATCTAGGTGAGCCAGGTGGTGGCCTGGACCAGCCAAGGGGCGAGATGTGATCTGACTCTGGATCTGCTTTGAATTTCGATGAGATTAAGGTGGAGAAACAGAAAGAAGCCTGGGATTGGGGCCTGGTGGTCTAGAGTGGAGCTTCCTTCCAGAAAGGGAGGAACGCGCTTTGGGATCATGGGCTCCGTGGAGCCAGATCTCTTGGGTGTCATTCTTGTTTCTGTTATTTGCTTTGTGCAGCCTTGGGCCACATTACTTCTCTGTGCCTCAGTTTCCTTATATATAAAATGGAATTAATACTAGTACTTATTTACAGTGTGGTTGTAATGATTTCATTAGTTAACATACATAAAGCTTGTAGAAAATATGGTAAACAGTTTATTGTTTACTGCATGGGAGTCTTTAGGGAGAAAATTTACTGATGTAATTCTGCTTCCGGTGTAGCTCTTCATTTATGTACCTGTTAGCTTACATGTCTGTGAGCCCCTGGGGAGGTCTAGAGAGTGACTTGTTCTATGGAAACACTTTGTGCAGCCCCTGGACTGGGGAAAACCTGAGAAATGTCTGCTGAGAATGTAAAGTATTTGAGGGGCTCTGGGGGTGCAGGGGACAGCATGGAAGCTGACTTCCCTTGAGTCTTCTCAGTTCCCCAAATGCGATGAACAGGTAAGGGAGGAAAAACACACTTTTCCTCTACCTATCTTAGGTTCATTGGCTGCGGCCTTGCAGATTAGACTGACAAAATACAGATTAACAGGAAGAAAAAGCAGATTATTATCCTGTGCAGCACACATCGCAGAGGAGGGAACTCAGTGATGAATAACTCAAAGGGGTGGTTAGGACTGGGGCTTCTATAGCATCTCAACAAAGAGCAGTACCTTTGTAAAGAAGTGACAAGACAAAGGAAAAGGCCCGTAGACTTCCAAAGGCGGCAAATTGTGGGAAGGTGAGTATACGGAGGAACTAATGGAGTGAGGTTCGCTTGTGCACATCCATTTTATTGCTGACTTTCTGTTCTTTCCAGAGCCAGAAAAATTCCCTGGGAGAGGGGTTTATGGCAGTCCTCATTTCTCAGAAGTTTCTGGTTTTATTCAGATTAGGGAAGTTCTGGGAAGAGAACTCTGTATCTCTTAAATCTCATTTTCCTCCAGCTCAAAAGACTCTTCATGCCAAATTGGCATATTTTGGAGTGGCCTTTTTTATCCTCTACAAGCATAACCTTAAAAAAATTAAAACACTTTGCTTGCCACAGACATTCATGTCAAGGCTCCCCCAAATAAATGTGCAATCCTGAAGAAGAATGAGGAAATGCTTTTAAAGATCACTTAGCTGCCCTGTCCAGCCAGAATGGCCCTTGGTGTGTTGGAAATCCGGAGCCTCTATTGCTGAGAAGTGGCTCAGATCCTGGCTTGAATCGCTTGCAGCAGCGGGTTCCGTCTGGTTGCTGATGTGTTAGGGTCTTTCAGGATGGGCGAATTTCCGATGCGTCTTTTAGAGTCCTCTAAATTTAGCAACGGCCTATTTTATTTTACTTGTTGGTACAATTAAAATAATTTTGATGTTGAATAATTTAAGAATTAAGACAAGTTTCTTCAGCATTTTAATAGGCCTGCTCTATAAAGAATTTGCATAATATCTACGCGCTACTGGCCCTTCTTCTCCCAGTGTTTATTTTGCTCACATGGAGGAGTGGGGTAAATGACAGGCTGGGTGAGGCTGTGCGGGCAGAGGAGGGCCTCGTTAGATACAGGAGACGGCTCCTGTAGTACGAACACGTCTCCTTCCAGGAACGCCCTCCGACTAGCTCCCTTTTCTATTCCCAGTTCTTGCATCTTCCAGTTGCCCCTTCGCTGCCCTGGGTTTGACTTTGACCTATTTTCATGGCTTCTGTGTTTTGAATCTACCTGGATTTCAGCATGTGTCTCTCAAATAACAAGCCCTGGCCCAAGCCTCAGGCTTTCCTCCCATGCTGAACTTGCTCCTGGCTTAGATCATTGGCCATGCGCAGCGGGTGTCTATCTTCACCCCTCTGCCACTCATCCCTTCGCCTGGTCCTTTGTCGGAACCTGATCTCCGGCCTCACTTGGGGGTAGAATCACAGTTTTATACTAGAAACTATACAATTATATATACAGATATAATACATATTACACATATATATGCTATATATATTACATATATATGCTATATTACATATTACATAATATAATACATATTACATATATATATATATATATGCTATTATATGCTATATAATTTTAACTCTCACCACAGTCAGGGGCCCTGAATCTGAAATAAAACTAAATTGATTTTGTGTCTCAGTTCTGCTACTTGTTCCATGTGTGACTTTGGGTATGTTGAAAGGTTTTTCAGAGTATATTTTCTGCTGCCTAAAATGAGCATGATAATAATGCATACCGTATGGGGTTACAGTGAGGATTAAATAATGATATATATAAAGGCCTTATCGTAGTGTCTGACATATAGTAAGTGTTCAATAAATGTAAGTTTTAATTTTTGTTATTAGTATATCAACTCTCCTACTAAGGCAGACACCATGACAGCTGGTCATTTGAAGCCAAAGTCTACTGTCCTTCTACTAAGCATGGGCAGAGGATCTAATAAGCTATAAAGCATTTCACCTTTTAGAAATAGGATGCCATCTTTTTAATTGGCCTTTCTACTTTTGAAAACTTTGCAAACCACTGGCAGAGACTAGGTCAAAGAGGAAATGCCCGCGCATGAAGGAAGAGCATCACCTCAGGCAGTCTGGAGCCTTTCTAGGGGTACAGGGTGCAGAGAAAGCTTAGTATTCATGGACCATTGGTGTTGCAAAGCTAGTCCTGTGCAAACTCCTAACTTCACCCTTGGGAAACTGATCTGGAGAGATTAAATACATGCCTGGGGTCACAGAACAGAGTGAAGACCAGAACACTGATTCTGTGACTTCACATAAGATAGGTGACCATTCTTCTCCATCACTGCTTCTCAAACTGTGGCCCCTGAACCAGCAGCATCAGCTTCATCTGGGAACAAATGAAAAACACAAAGTCTCAGTTTCATCCCAGACCTGTTAAATCAGAAACTCCTGGGCTCAGGCACGGGAATCTGTTAAAATAAGCCACTGTGATTCCGATGCTTGACCAAATTTGAGAACCCACTGCTCTTTGGTATGTTGGCTCTATCATTTTCCTAACCTAATTGATGTATATTTCTGCAAATCAAGGTATAAATGTAAGAAAAACATGAACATAAGAAAACACATGGAGAAAAGAGAAAAATAGAGATCTTTTGATAGTAACTCACACACACACACACACACACATTTTATTTTGTCTTAGAAGACAAGTATCTGTTTATTTTACCATCTTTGGTCCCACTGCTAAAAAAGCTGCTCTCTTCTGCGATTTATTACAAAGATACAAGAGCATTTCCAGTTTCATTATTATTGGTTGGATGTAGGAATGGGCTATTGGCTCTTCCCAGCATGTAAACGCAAATTCACTAGAGAAGGCAGAAGGTGGGTTTGTATGAGAAATATTATTGTTTGGTCCAGCTATTTTGTTGTTATTCTCCAAAAACATGACATGAAAAACTAATGTGAAAGTGCCAAGAAATTGATGTTTCATGGCAAAACCCAGAGTCTCTGGAATGCTTAAATCATGTTACATAGAGCTGTTATTTCCTTCTCCCCTCGTGTCTGTGGGTGGTGTACAAAGGCAATTGAGTGCAATATAATAATGATTTCTCATGGGTCTGTCTAGACAGATCTTCCTCACTCATCATCAAATGCTGTAAAAGTGCCTGGTGATGTTTTATCTCCTGCAGTATTTTGATTATTTTGGACAGAATTTTATAGAAAAAGTATTGAATGGGTTTCTAACAATTTCACAATGCAAGAAAAAATAGTTGGATTATTTTATAAAGTTTGAGATGAACTGGTTTAAAGCATTGCTAGGCCCTGGAAAACATCACTAGGCATCTACAGAAATGTCTTTGCAATTTGGGTAGGTGGGCTGCCATGTTAATGCTTACATCGGAGGCTTAACCTTAAAGAGAAATTACAGATGCGAATGATGGATTATGGGAAGAATTAAACACGTTCGGAGGCTTATTATGTTCCGACCACTTCACATGTGATTGTCATTATTCTTACTGTTGTTCAGGATCATTATCATCATCAATATCGTCAGAACATTAGCAGTGTGCCAGGCACTGTAATCGGAATTTTTGTGTGTATAATCCTCCTTAGAACCTTAAAGGAAAGTAATACCATTGCCCATTTTATAGATGAAGGAACTTAAACAAGAGCTTATGTCATCTGCTCAGACTCACACAGCTGGGAAGAAATGGTCAGGATGGATGTTCAGGAAGTGTATCTCCAGAGCCCACCCTCTTAACCTCTATGCAATGGTTTATTTAATCCAGACGTCAGTGCTAAATTATGTGTGAATTATTGTCTCAACACTGATGAGGAAAACAGTCCTCAGAGAGAGGAAACAATTTGCTAAGACCACAGGGCCAACAAGTGATGGGCTAATCTGTCTGTACCATTTGTGATTCCCACACAGCCTGCTATGGCGCCTCGCACACACCTTTGTCATCTTGTGCTTTTCCGTGTATTGCCTATGGCTCCAATGTGTGATGCCCTTCACAACTTTTGTCCAAGAAACAGACAGGCTTCTGATATTCAGTCCCTTTTAAGGGAAGAAATAGAGAATGTGGCTAAATACTGAGACTCTGCTAAGAGAGGCAATACAAAGCTTCCGAGTCCCTCAAGCTTGTGTGTGAAGAATGCTCCAGAGGAGACAGAAAGCTCGACTCCAGTTTGAATCCCTGTTGTTTATTTCTGCATGATGGCTGCCTGGTCATCAAATCAGTCTCTGCTTGGATTTATACTGGTTGCCAACAGACATAATTTTGATATTACTTTTTAAGTAATAAATAAGAAGAGTAAATATTATCAGCTAGAAGACATGAATGATTATGTATTGAATGATGTAAAGACCTTGGACCGTTCACTTCAAACCTTTGGGCCTCAATTTCTGAATGTGCAGAAAGTGAGATGAACATCACTTGCAGGGGTGCAGTGAGAATTGATCTGTCCACCTGAAGTGCGGAGCTCAGGGCTTGTTACTGAAGAGCACTTACATTGGGTCATTGAATATGAAATGTCTGATTTTGAATCAAAAGTGTAGTTTATTATCACTCAAGCAAGAAGCAGTACAATTAATCAAAGCATGCACCTAAACCATTGACACCGTTTTGCCATCTTACTGGTAGCTTGTTTATGCCAGTAGCAAGGAAGTCTAGAGAGCAAGTGGTTATGAAATCACGAAAGGCATTTTCTACAGCTTGTTGAGAATTGAATATTTTTCCTTTCAAGATGTGGTCCACAGCCTGGAAGAAGTGGTAGTCAGTTGGTGCAAGGTCTGATGAATACCGTGGATGACAGAGAGTTTCCAATTCCAGCTGCTGTAGTTTGAGCAGCTTTGTTTGTGGGACACGTGGTCGAGCATTGTCTTGAAAGAGGATTGGGCTGTCTATAGTGACCTATGTTGGCTGCTTAATCACAAGCATCCTCATTATTTCATCCAACTGGTTGCAGTAGACATCCACTGTAATCACTTGAACAGGTTTCATGAAGCTGTAGTGGATAATACCAGCACTGGACCACCAAACAAACACCATTAGCTTTTCTTGATGAATATTTGGTTTTGAACTGTGTTTTGGCACTTCCTCTTTATCCAACCATCATGGCAAACATTTGCAATTGCAAAAAGAATCCATTTTTCATCACATGCAACGATACGGTGTAGAAATAGTTCACTTTTATGTCGTGACAGCAAAGAAAGGCAAGCTTTGAGACGATTTCTCTTTCGACTTTCATTTAATTAATTCAGAACCCATCTATCCAGTTTCTTTACCTGGCTGATTTATTTCAAATGGTTCAATATTGTTGAAATAGTAACGTCAAACTTTGCTGCTAATTCACACATACGTTGAGATGGATTCGCTTCCACTACAGCTTTCAGCTCATCATTATCCACCTTGGTCTCAGGTCGCCCACGTGGCTCACTTTTAAGATTAAAATCACCTGAACAGAACTTCTCGAACCATCGATGTACTGTGTGTTCTTTAGCCACATTCTTCTTTAACACTTCGTTCATATTTTGAGCTGTCTGTGCTGCATTTTTTCTATGACCGAACTCATATTAGAAAATAATTTGAATTTTTGACTTGCCCATGTTTTCAAAAAAACTGCTATAAAAAATGTGTGAAAGAAAATCACAAGCTAAATCGTGTGTTTGAAAGACTGAGAATGTACCTTCACAATAAACATACAAGAAGTGTCAAAGTGAAATGTCAGAGATACCAACTGTCAAACGGTACTTAAGGAAATCGGACATTTCATACTTAGTAGCCTAACTAAATGGCGATTACTATTTGGTGTAGGGAACTGATTGCCTCTGACTGTGTTATCCAGTGTCCCCATCTGGGAATACAAAGACTGCATGTGGGAAAATGCTTATGCACATAAATTTAGCATTCTAATGTTTTACTTTAAAACTTCTCAAACCTGGCTAATAATCCACTGTTCCTTCCCACTAACTGGATAACTTGGAGAAAGTGGGATTGTGTCCTTTGCTCCTCCAATGTTGCTCTATTGCCCAAAGAATTGTTAGCTGAGCATCTTACTATATGTTTGGTTTAGCTGGATTTGTGTTGCCACCTGGAAGAAACAGAGATGGAAAGCAGAGCTCTTTATTTTGTACCCTAAACTCTGAGGAACTGGGGAAGATTTAGGATGATTGATGAAGGGAGATTATTCAAGTTTATCCAGGGATTGTGGGTTTTTTTACCAGGAGATTTAGAAATAGAACCTGCTTCTCTTTAATTTTTGTTAACTCTCATTGACTTCCCACCACTGAATATCCCTGTGTTCTAGGTCAGTTTTCTCCAAAGTGGGGTGTGTACATGCCAGGGCATGTAAGATGAGCCCTTGGGTTGAGGGAAGAATATATGGAAATTTCTATTTTCATTTCTTTTTGTTTAAGCAAAAGTAAATTAGCCATTATTAATCTTTAATGCTGGCATTCCCCACTCACACCCTGTATATTTGGCAGGGTTGTCGTAAGATGTCATTCCACTTGTTTTTGGTAAATAATGACGTATGAAAGTTTTTATGGAACAAATCAAATAGATTTGCCAGTTATATTAACCACCTTTATCTAAACTAACCTTCAAAAAATAGATAAATGATTTAAAAAATCCTGCAAAAAATCATAGTTGAAGATAATACAAATAATAGCACAAGCAAAAGATAACAAAGTCAACAAGTTGACACTTTTCCTTTTGGTGTGAACTACAAGTCAGCCACATTATGTGGCAAAAGTAATGACAGTTTGGTTAGTTAGAGATGTCATTCTAATAAATTAGATCAAGAAGACTATTTATGCCCACTATTACTGGCACTCATGTTCTCAGTGTCTATTGAGACTTTAGCTATTATAACAGCAAAAATATACAATTTGCCAATAAATAAGGCAATACCCAACTCTACTATTACCTCCTTTCTTTCCTCTGTCAAATCAGTGCCTCTAATTGTTCCAATATTGTCTTCCAACCCTTCACTTTGTAGTGAGATTCATCATTTACAGACTTGTATCTAATCACATCAGTCGCCCTTACCCCTACTCCCAGCTTAAACTCTACAATTGCACTGAGAACTAAATTCTGTGACCTGTGAGGCCTGTGAATTGTCCCTCCCCTCCCCTTTGACCTCATCATATGCTCACCTTCCTTCCTGCTGCCCGCCCTATGGTCACCCAGGCTTTCTCTCCATTCCTAGTACAAGTTAAGATCTTCTCCGCCTCAGGTGGCTGCACCAGCTATTTTGTCTTCTGAGAATAGCTTCCATCTTTCTACTCCTGTAGGGTTCAAATATATATATTTGTATATATATATATATGTGTGTATATATATGGTAAAAGTTCTACATTTCTTGCAGTCCGTGCTAAGTGTAGCAGCTCACTGTCACTTTAGAGGTTATAATCTGCATTACCAAGACCACTGCATCCCTAGAACCTTCACCCCTTCACCAGAGTCATGCTTCTGAAGTTCGTGAGTTTTAATTATACCAAGGTAAAAGAGCTATTTGGTATTTCCTGTTGTTATTCATATAATTTAATCAACATACTGGATCAGATGATCAAGGTCTCTGCCCACTATATAAGGCAGAGGAGGACAGTTGTCACAGCCAATGGCTCTCCTTAGCCAGTAAGGGTGTACTGCTGTCTCTGACAGCAGAAGGCAAACTGCTTCTAATTGTCTTGACTAATTAAGATGGGAAAAAAGTGTATTTCAAGTCAATGTCAGCATATCAGGTGCCAGAGATTGTGTTGGTCTTCTCAATAAATACATTTATATGATAGTTTGATTAAGTTTATACTAATTCATAGTTGTTCATTTGGCTTCACCATTTTTCATTTTTAAAGTCCTTTATGGTAACACTGAGTTCTGCTATTTCTCCCAGAAATGCAGCATGGTTTTTAGTTAACTATTTTGTCCAGAGGTGGAGCAGGCAGTTCCAGGGGCTTTCACTTGGCCCTTCCTAGTGATCCCTTCTCCATAGGTCAGGGGATTAGTGTGGGAAATATGCCAGTCCTAAGCATGTGCGTTCCAATTCTACTTGCAGAAACCAGGGAAATAACCATACAGTGGCTGAGTGAGTCCTACACGGTGAGCCTACAGGACCTACCGTGAGACAAATTTATATTGACTTTATTGAGCGTCTTTCCATCAACCCCCACTGTAACCATTCAAACATTGTGTCGCTGGGATGAGTGTCAGTTCAGGCTAATTCCTAATAGCTCCCTGAAGATCTGGGCTTCTCACTTTCACATAGTCAGCCTTTTGAATGGCTGCATGTTACTGTGGGATAGAATTGGGGAATATTTACAGCATATACTCAAGGTCATGTTTTAGAATCCTTCCCTAATGATTCCCTGGCTTTCTCCCCACTCAAGGTCTCAGGATCTGTGAGCTGGCTTATGTCTAGGGTCTGACTGTGGATACATACTGGCACCTCAGGAAAGCTTTTTAATTTTTTGTTTTGTTGCCATCAGACATTGTGATTTCTGGATTATATTAATCAAGTCATATCTTAGTTGGCCGCCCATCTATTTCATTCATAGGAAGCCGGTAATAAACCTCTGTAGACTTCTAAGTGTCAATACATTCTGATTGCCACTGCATCTCTGTGTGTATCATGAGAATTGGGACAACTTTGTCTCTGATAATTAAGCCTCACAACTGGGTCCCTGCCACCCTGGATCTTATTATTCCTATTGAAATCAGAGCAGTCAATGGCAAAATCTCTCTTCATCATCTCAAGGCTATGTAGGACAGCCACAGGGAACTCCTGAGGGATGCTGGTTCCCTCATCTTTTTGCTTTGCTTTGTCTGTTTGCTTTGCTATGGGGTTAGGTGAAGAGAGAGCTAAGTGTGCTGCACATGAGAAGTTCAGTCCTACAGTTCCAACTACCTGATCTTCCAGTTTCATTTATCTACAATATTCCAGGGCAGTTTCCATCTCAAGTGTTTGCTTACAGGCTACCATTGGAGCCATTCTTCAATCAATCAAGCAAACAAACTGTTAAAGCCTCTTCCAGTTACATGAGCTAACACAATAAATTCCAAATTGGGTACTACATCAAAATTTCTGTCTCTCTCTCTTTCTTTGTATATATTTCCTGTGCAAACGTATATAGTATTCTCCTTGAGAATATATTCCATAATTCTTTTTATATTTATATAAGAATATATGATTCATATAAGGTATTAATATAAGATACATTAATAATGCCTTCTATATTATTAATATATATCATGTTTAAGAATATATAAAATATCTGTGTATAATTATATATAATATTTTCTGCTGTAAATCAGCAAGAGCTTCCACTCCAAGGAGGAGTGATTAGATACCTGGGGATTAGTACCCTGGAGCATAGGGGCACAGGTTATTGCCGGGAGGGCTGAAGCCCTGGCAGAAGGGCCACCTGGAGGCAGCTGTGGTGTGAAAGGATATGGCTACGACCAGAAGAATGGTATAGAAGGGAGCAGGGAAAGAACACCCTGCTCTCTGTCCTCTGCCTTCTGATCCTTTGGTGACCATTCACCACCTGAAACCAACAGGAAACCAGCCAGCAAGGGAACCCAGTGATGTCCTCTGTGTAGATCAGCCTCCCAGGACACAGCACAAGATAGAAAAGATTGGGAAATGGTCTGGAAAGGGGGGTGCCAATGGAGAATAACCAGCAATCCATGAAAAAATTGAAGTCAATATACAGCATTATAAGTTTAAATTTTAAAGGCTCATAAATTATAATTCTCATGAATTAAACTTGAAAAATTATTTGGAATTTGTCCAAGACTTATAAAGTTGCTCTCTGACTGAGGAAAATCATATTGCCTCCTGTTCATGATTGAAGGTAGGACATTATTCCCAGAGCTGTAAACTTTCTAATTTACCCTCCCCAGCCCCATATAAGGAGAAAACATTAATCTAGGAATTTTCATCTATTTCCATTTCTGCCGTGTTTACTGGGAAGGGGGAGTAAAGAGAAATGTGTTGAGGCAATTTCCATCTCCACACTTTAATTATTTCCTTTTCTATTCCTTTAAATCTGTGCCTACTGAAAATCATATTCCTGGAAATGTCCAATTTTCATTCTTAATCAAATTGCGGTTCAGAGATATTTGCTTGTTAATGGTAACTGACAGTGGAAATCTATATGAGCACTGTGAAGTTCATACACGTTTCTATGTGATGCTATTAAAGCATTGTGGGTGTCTTTCCTTATCTGCTTTGTAAACCCAGGTAGGACTCTGCTAATACTTTACCCACACAAGGCCTTGAGTCACATCCCTTTGGAGCTCAGGTCACCCCAAATATGAAACATGTTTTGTTATAGAAAGAGATATGCTTAAATATAGTATTTCTTAAACCTTAGTAGGGATGCTGACATTCAATAAACAGAGGTATATATTAAGATAGAAATTTACAGATTAATTATGGAGATGTTTCTTATATAAACATTACCTGTTAATTTAGGAATTTGGGGAAAATATAGAAATCTTTAGCAAAACTAAAAAGTCATCTATAATTCCACTATTGGGACATCTACTATTATCATATTTGTATATATTATATCACTGTTTTTTTCTTGATATATATGTCCCTATATATACATTTCTATCTATACCTGTATGTTATTAAATTTATAAATCTTTTATTGATACATACATTTGATACAAAATTGATATCAGTTAACTTGGAAATCTTTCTCATTAACATATTATCTGTGTATATTTTAAATTATCTTCTAAAATGTAATTTTTAATGATTTCATGGTGTTACATTGTTTTAATCAGTTATGATTTACTAACCAATTCTCCATTTTTAAAAAAATTATAAACAATATTTTATTGAACCCCTTAAATTTAGAATAAAATTTTATGTATTTGGAATAAATACTTAGAAGTATAAGTACTGAGTTAAAAGGATTAGAAGGATTATTTATTTTTTAAAGTCGGATATTTTAGATGTAAAAGAAACATCATCAGTTGTTTTGTCTGGATTCATCACAGATATTTCTGTATGCACTGGATATAAAAAGTGTCAGAAGGTTTGAAACCCTGACGTATTAGTCTCAGCAGAGCATTTTCGTTTTTGACAGAATGGTTGGATTCTTGGTCCTGTCTCTCTGCTTCATTGAACAAGAGCATCCGTTCTGTCTGACTTCATCCATTTTGAAGTTTCAAACGGTCACAATCTCTAAGGCACAGTGACAAAAGGCCATCGATCAACATAAATTGGTGCTCAGTCCATGGGTCTGGTCTGGGGCGACAGAGATCGTCACTGGCTGTTCCTTGGGATGTGAATCTGTCTTTCATGTTGACGTAGCTAGTCCAGAGGCCGCAGGTCATGGTGCATGGTGAGGATCCCAACATTAAGTGCATTTTTAAAAACTAGAACATGTGTGTAGCTTGGATTTTGAGAGCATCCTGTTTCCTCCTAGTGATGCTGTTCGCTAGTTAGCAGGTCAATATCATTTTTGGCAGTATTGATTTTCAATGGCCATACAACAATTCTCGTGTGCCTGCCTTAGGGAAAAATGATACAGAGATAGGATATTAATGTTGTTGTTGTCTTTTTAAAAATTATTACTGTTGAGCATCTGAAGGTCAAGCTGGAGAAGCAGCATTAAAATCAATGCCAAAAAAGAGCTTCTGGCTGGACCTTAGGTTTGGCAATATTAGAAGAATCTAAACAGCTTTTGTCACTCACATGAGTGTAAAGCAAAAAATGACATTTTCTGCATGCATCTACCCATTCCTTATGGGGAAGATGTCTTTAGTGAGGGTATAAGAGAGCGAACGCATGACCATGTAAACGCATTACGGATTTTTCCTAGATGCTTCCTCCAAGCTGTCTGAGAGAAGGGATTTTAGGATGACTGACTTCCTTTTCTGAAAGGAGTAGCTTTCAGATAGCAGTTCTTTCTCTCTCTCCCCTCTCTCCCCTGTCCCTCTCCCTCCTTCGCTATCTCTCTCTCTGTTTCCTTTCTCCTCTTCTCATTCTTCTTTTCCTATTTCTTCCTTCTTTTTTTCTTTCTTTCTTTTCCCCTTTTTCTTCTATTACATTTTTTTGATGTTTTTAATTGCAAAAGTAATACATGCTAACTGTGGAAAACTTAGAAAACATAGAAAACCATAAAGATGGAAGTTATAAAACTATTTGTAATCCCATTTCACAGAATGAATGTTTCGTGTTCGGAGTGAAAGAGAGTGCGTGTGTGCACGCGTATGCATAGTCGTCACATGCATGTACACACATATGTATATATACGTAATTAACCAAGATGGCCAGCATTAATTTTTGGTTACCAAGAACAATTAAGCAGGTTGCTCTTAATTAGTAATTCTCTTTTAGGATGTTATCAATGGAATGTGCTCTTGTCATTTAAAAAAAATAGCTGATGCAATTTCTGAAAATAAATTTTCAAAGTGTGACGTAGAATGTCTCCCATTTTGAGTATAGTTTTGAATATGCTCTAAGGAGATGAGTGGGTGGGTCTCAAAGCTTCTCTACCAAGGGGTCGTCTTACTCCCCTACTCCTCTGTCCCCCAACCCTACAGGTGGCAGGTGCTGCTAACTAAGGTGCTGTGGGTATAGGCTCCAAAGGGGCCACTGAGAAATTGGGGCTAAGGTGAGGATGTTTAAAATGTATTCAAGAGTAAGAATTCGTTAGGAGACTTCACTTGGAAGTATTTAAAAATATCGTTAACCACAGAGGTGGGCTCTGAGCACTGTAATGCCCCAACGTAGGATGTTCGAGGACAGAGGATGCCTCATTAATAAATGGCACCTCTTATGGGAAATGCTCGAGCACCATGGTCTCCCGGCTCAGGTTCAGCTGGGCACGCAGCCTGCCCGGATGGTCTAGGCTGGGGACCAGCCGTGCCCTTTGTGTTGTCCTGTGATACTTAACATGAAGAGGCAGGGATAGAAGCTAGTTGCACGTACGCAGCCCTCAGAGGTGAAAATGCAGCAGCTCTCACAATGATCTTACTCTGGTTTCACTATATTTTTGTTTAATTGTAAAAATGAACAGAAGAGAAACTCTCTAGGACTCAAATAGTGAAATTACTTTCAACGCTATTACTATTTTCTCTCAGTAGATGGCACTGTTTTGAATGAACAGGGTTTGGCTGAGTTTAATTGGAAAAGTGGAATAAAGTTTCTTTAAATAAAGAGGATTGTACTGTCATAAACTCCAAAGCTTTGCTACCAAAATAGAAATAGAATAGCAGCAAAAGTATATTTTCTGGTTTCTAGAACAGCACGATCGTATAGAAATATAACAAGAACTCCATATGTACTTTTAAAAGTTTCTAGTAGCAACATTGAAATAAAAGATGAAGTTAAGTTTAATAAAATATTTTATTTAACCCAATATATAAAAGTGTTCAAATGTCAAAATTTAATCAGTATCAGAATTATTAATAAAATGCTTTGCACTCAGATGATCTCTATTTCAAGCCCCCCATACCAGTAACTAGTGGCTGCCGTATCACACTGTGCAATCTGGCTGGGTGCTCCCTTCTATCTCCCTTTTTTCTTCAGAAGGGGGTGATTTTCCAGAACAATTGGCCTGAGCAAGAACCATGTTTTCACTTTTCTTTTTTAGGGTAAATCGATGTGCTGAATCTGATCCTTGACCAAATTGGGTCTCTGTCCACATAGAGGATACAAGCACAAACACCACTTTCGGTCCTCCGTAGAAGACTATGTTGCCAGCATCCAGGATAACCATTAGAACCTTCTCTGACATCCGCTAACCACTGGATCCTTACTGTACCAGGCACTGTTCTAAGCTGTAGGAGTGATCCTTGTATTTCTAAACAAGGTGGGAGTCAAGTAATACATTTGCAGAGACACAGTGGGACTTGTACCTTTCTCCCTCCATTTCTCTCCATTCATCGCATTCAATTAACATTGAGTTTCTAACCTCCCCAGAAGTCTACCAAGTGCTGAGAGTGTGCGAAAGGATAAGGTTTCTGCCTAGAAGATCACAGTCTCATGGGGCAGTGGACAAGTAAGCAGACAATTAGATAGGATGACACAAATGCTATTAAAACATGCTCAGGGTATGATCAGAGTTAAGAAAGGGCACTCACATCCAGCTTGGGGGTGCTTGTGGTGGAAGTGAGGGACTGGGGGGAAGCTTCCTGCAGGGTTTGATGTCTGAGCTGAGTCATTGGAGGATGAATAGGGCTGAATAAAAAATTATAAATTAACAGGTGTGCAGGCCCTCTTAGGGCCTTGAGGGGGGCCGTGTGCATGTGAGGGCCCTGGAGTTTACCCCTCAGAGTTCAGTGGTGAATCTGCCCCTACTCCCAGATGGACGGCTGGGACCACAGAAATGCAGAACACAGGCGGAGGAGGGTATTTATGGGGAAGATGACGGGGTCTGTTCTGGACTTGTTTTTGAGATGTCTATAGCTCTATAGATGTGCTGATGCTGCACGCGCACATCTGGAGTTCAAGAGAGCTGTGGGCTGCAGATGCCCCTGGATGTCCTAAGTACGTGGACGAAACCACAGGAGTGGATGATGCCGCCCAGGGTAGAGTAGGAAGAGAAGGGTGTGGTGCCTTTCACCGAGTGGTTGGAGGAGGAAGAGAATTATCCAGTGGAGAGTGATCAGGTGAGGCTCAGGGACTTGAGGAAACGAGGCTAGCGTAGTGCTCTGGGGGCCAGTCGGGAAGGGAGCTTCCAGGATGGTTCAGCTGGTGCGGTTTTCAGGTTTGTGGCATTCATGATGGATAACACACTTACTTTCATGATCCAAAGAGGGCTTAAGATTTAATGTGCAAATATCTGCAGAAAAGAAACAGTCTCTACAGTCTACATTGAGTTGCAAGTGATTGACACCAGCTGTTCCTTTTGGAGGCTGTTCTTTCTCTCATTTGAGGTGAACCTCAGGGGACAGAAGAGGGACTGGCCTTATCTCAGTTCCCTACTGATTCTTCCAAATCCGCACTGTTCTACACTCCTTTGTGGCATGTGCCATTTGAATATGCAGCTTTCTACCTCCCTGTTGCTGGGCATCATTGACACACTCCTGCTCTCAGTCCCCTCACACATGAAAGATGTGAACACCTTCCTTAAGGTCCTCAGCCTCAGTGCCCTCCACAGTACTGAATGAGCTGGATATTATACCACTATTTCCTCCACAGCGGCCTCACCTCAACTCTGTGGCTGACACTGGAAGCTCTCTTTTTATAGCTGTGGTCCCTTATATCTCCGTTCTATTACGAGAAAGACAGAAATCGGTCAGGCACACGGAGTCTAGCATATTTTCCTGAAAGTCTGGTCACTGAGCTGGTCACTGGCTCCGTCTCTAATTCTCCTTTCAGTTTCATTCTCTGTATCACTAAAACAAAATTAGAAACTCCCAGTCGTTAGTAAGAAATTGTGTCTCCTCTGAGGTCCTTGTCTGTCATAGGGTCCTCTGACATGACTCCTTTCCAGGGGCCCAGCATGCACTGTCATGTCGCAGACACACACAGGACCCAGGCAGGACGTGAATAATGGGTGGGGATGGGCTTGACTGGAAGGCTAAGTCCTTCCCAGAGTCATTCAAATCTGAACCTCTTAAAAGACCATTTAGGTCAAACAGAGCCAGCTAAGTCTGGTCTGTGGCTTCTTCTTCCTTGTGTCTTCAGCATCTGCACCCAAAAATGTAAATGAATTATGTTTTATTAAGCACTCAGAATATTATCTGGTCCTGTGTTGTGTGGGGTTGGATGGATAAATCAACACATTTGTGGCACAGGTTTCATTTAACAGCCTGGAAAATATGCTCTTGACACTCTGGCTCTCTCAGCCCAGGGAATACAATCATTCTAGAAGGCCTCCCGGCACAGTAACCAGGATCATAGCTCAGGACCTGGGGGTGTCCAGTTTAGCCTCTTCCCTATTACAAAGGAGGAAACTGCAATCAGAGAGGGAAAGCCACTACTAGTCACCCCTCTGATCTTGGGCCCTCAAGCGGCAGCTAAGTGTCCTCTAGATAACAGGCCTAAGGCAGCTGAAGGGGGTATAGTCATGTATTAAGCATTTATTTAATGAGAATATATTCTGAATGCTTCTGATACAAGTTTTCCTTAATGAGTTTATAATTTTGGAGAAGATAGAGGACATCTCTGAGGCAAATGTAAATGAAGAAGAGGCCGGGGCAGAGTACCTAATTGCAGGGGACATGAGACTATGACCTTGCAGTGTTAACAGGGCTGAGGAGTGGAGGCAGAGAGAATTCCCAGGCCTGCTGGTTCAGAAGGGCCCAGCTATGGTGCACGTTGATGTGGGACTCGTGCACAGATATTCAGCTGCTGGGTGGAAGAAACTGTTTTCACTGAGGCCCGAGCCCACTTGCCCTCCATGGCCCTGGCCACAGGAAGAAGCAGAAAGTGACTTCTGGCCCCAACACTGTTCAGTGCTGGCGGAATCACAGTGGAGCACTCAGTGGGGAGGGAGCCAGTTTCCAGCAGACCAAAGCTTCCTCAGTTTCCATTTTGCTTCTGTAGGATGTCAGGTCCCAGCACCCAGTGTAATCAGACAGCGAGGAAGAGCATAAGCACTTAAAGGCCTTGGGTGTCTAGGAAGAAATATTTATTTCCATGTTTTCATATTTATATTTAATATTTGCACATACAGGGTCCTTGATGACTATTTTTCACATTTTCCTCCCATGACTCATTCTTTAAAGACCTAAAAACAATTGTATTGTTTCTGATAAAATGACTATTTCTATTTCTTAGTAGAGAGCCAGAATTTTCTATATACTTTTTTTTTTATCTTTCTATCTGACTTTTAGTAAAGCCAATGCCCTCTTGAGAGATAAAATGACCTTCTCCACGTCTCTTAAATTCCCTGCTTCTCCTGTCTTATTCTCTTTAATTCCAGGGCAGAAGGAAAAAGATTAAGATGGACATATCCCTGCTGCCCTTCCAATTAAAAAAGAAATTCAATTGCTTTCTTAAAACCCTAAAAGCCAGAAACCCGGTGTGATTTTTCTTTCTGGTGTAGGTTGCACATTTAATCTGCCAGGGTGTTGAATTATTGATGCTGTATTTCTTTTTTCTTAATTTTGTAATACTTCCTGTAAACTTGGCTTCATTCTGGGCTTTCATCCTGACTTCATGTTTTATTTTAGCCCATGACAACGATTAATAATTTAAAGTCTGCCGTTACATGTTATCAATCTCCTTTGGAGATTTTCAAGGTAACGTTGACTGAAAAGAATTTCTCTCTGTATTCCTGGATGTTTGTTATAGAAAGACACAGCTGCACTATTTGTCTGAAGTGTAAGCACGTGAGCCATACATCAATATGGTTGCCCAGCGTGCACATATGTTAAGGTAGAGATTTAATAGGGGTTGTTTTTTACCTAGTGGGTTTAATAAGGTTATTATGATAAAGATGGCCAAAGGGATTCATGAGAAGGCATGCTGTTTAGGAGGCTTCCACCACGAATTGTATAGTGCCAAGATAAACACCCTCTGTACTCTAAAAGAAATTGGGTTAAGAGAGAATTGTGTGCAAGATCATCTCAAGAGGTGGGAATGGCTGACAGAAATAATTGAACATTTGTGTTATTTCTAATAGCTAGAGTGGATGATGGGTAATGGAGGTGGGGAATTGGGAATATGTTTTTCACTGTAATAGACTGCATGAAAAATATTTTTCTTTTATTTCGAAAGGGAATTAAGGTTTCTAAATTTGATGTACTTTAGCTTGACAGTTCTGCAAGAAAACAGCTTAAATTATTAAAATTTCCTATGTTGAATTTATAGATGCCAAGGAGTCACCAGTAATTTCTTTCTTCTCTTTAATATCTACTCAAGTGGCCTCTATGTAGTTATGAAAATAACAAGAGAATCACAAGTGTTGGTGATTGTGATTGCATTCCAGTGCAGTTGTGCCCACTGAAAGGTTGCAGTGCCAGTAAGGTTAGCTTAGAGAAGCAGTTTTCTTTGTGTAGGAAAGCCTGCTGGGCTTACTCACGAATGAACTCAGTGCAGCCAGAACTGACTACATTGCAATAATAATTTTCACCTTTCTGCCCTAAAGTACCATCAAGTGCAAGGCTCAGAACTGGGAAGAAAATGCTTTTCTAGTCATCGTTCCAGCTAGTTGGCAATAATGTACACGTGCTTGCATACATTTCAGCCAGGAAAGGCCCCTGTGTTGTGAAATCATAACATTTTCTTGTGGCCCCTACAGAAGGGAGGAGGCATCGTTAGGGAACATTGTTAGCGTAGGAACTTGTGTCTGTTCACCATCATGTTCCTGAACCATTGCGCAGTGCCAGGCACTGAATACATTATGTCATTTGTTTGATGATAAACAAGTGCAAAAGACTTTAAACTTCATGCCATCAGTCACTTGATCCAGATTGGTAACATCTCACATGAGCTTTCTCCTTTGCACTGGAAGTATTTCCTCTGGGACGATCTCTTGGAATTTCCAAACTGCCCACACTGCCTGCTCTCTCCCTGCGTCTTTTGCTTCATCCTCTCCAAGTCTCCTACGTGCCACACCTTGTTCTTTTGGAATAGTTATGCCAACTTGTGCCTCACGTCCCTTCCACCCTTCTCCTCCGTTTTGGGCTCTTTTCTTCTTCTCTGGAATGGCAAATCCACTGATTCTACTGGGTCTTGGGAACTTCTTCATTAGCTTTATTCCTCTATATTTCCATGTCTTGTTGGTCTTAGAGACATTGGACATTGAGACATTGAAATTAGAAAGTATCTTTGAGATACTCCTGTTAAATCTCTTCAGTATTTCAAAGAGGACATGGAGGATTAAATTTACCCTGGTGGCAGAGAGCAGTGCTGGAACAGAAAGAAGGAGCTGCCTTCCAGAGTTCTCTAATAGATCTGGGGTCTGTGGGTACAGCCTTAGCCCTTGGGCCTCCTCTGCTATGCCTGATCCGAAGCAAAACCCTAATGGCCCTGGGAGGCTGAAGAGGAGAAAGAGAAAAGCAAAAAGTGGGAATGGGGAAGGGAGGAGAGAGAGATGGAAAGGTCCTGTACAAAAGCAATGAAATCTAAAAGCACAACTGCACACATCTGGATTGCGGGCTTTTCTCATTTGCACATTGTTGTATCCTGTCATGATGGTAAAAATCATATCTGGGCTCCTGGTGTGTCTCTGTTGCTGTTTAGAGTGAGCTGTAGAGAAGGTTTTGGTTATTGTTCGATATGATCTGCTATCTAAACCCTGATTTTCTTCCTTCTCTACTTTTAATTAAGAAAAAACGAAGATTTAATGCTGAGATTATGGCTTCCACTGAGCTGGGATTTAGTATTTTGGAATATGTGAGACAGATTTCTCAAACCAGAAGGCCTATACTTCCCCCCTTTACATTTTGAGTCAACTGAATAGTTGAGTTTTCTATTGAGCATTTGTGTAATTGTGGTCTTGACTTTTTCTAGGTATTAAAAAATAAAATGATGAAAATGAAATACTAAAAATAAGTGTACTTTTAAACCCTTAGTCCTACAGTGAAAGATTCTGCTGGTTAATAATACCTGCCTGAAACTTTATGCCCTGATAATTTTTCTTAATCAAGAAGCCTTTTTTTCGATTTTCCATATTTTTTTTCTTATAATCTAGGTATCGGGCATGTATTTAAGTCTTCCTTGTTTATTAAGATCTTCCTTAGGATTTTCGTTCTCTTTTTATGAGAAGAAATCATAAAAGTAAATTGAATAATTTATATACACTTTGGCAATGCATCACACGTTTTAAAAACCTGATCTCAGTGTTTCGGCTTCCACTCATTTTAGGTCTTACATGTCAGATGATTTCACCTCTTTTCTATGAAACAGATGTTGCCACTCAGGGGGAAAAAACCGTCTGTGTTTTACAGTAAGTATGCTCTGGAGACTTCAGAGTACTTTATCTGGGTTTAAGAATCTGGCTCTCAGAGCTCAGAAACAATGTACATTAGTCCTGCTATAAATTTAAAACTTTATAGAATGAAAGATGTTGAAATTTTTACTTACCAAGAGGATTTTCGATATCCCTCTGTATAGGTATGAGTAATCCCAGAGTACATGGTAGCTGATGTATTTCAGGATATATCTGATGATTCTTCCTTATCTAAGCCCACTGAATGGCTTTAACCTTAAGGGTAAAGCTTTAGCTAATTCCTTGTTGTGTATTGACTGGCTTTGGACATTTTCTTCTTCAATTAATAATGTAAACACACATCTAAAGAAGAAGGTAGTCCAGATAAAGGAACTAGCACTACACTGAAGTTAGGAGAGCAGGTTTAAGATTCTTCCTTGCTACTTACCAACATTGCCATCTTGAACGATTCATAGCACTTTTTTTAGTTAGAATTTGTGCGATATTCTCTAGAGTCCTTTTCTGAACTGAAAACAGAGTGACTTGTTTGTTTAATGTAGGAATTGAAAGATTCTAGAAAATAACCTAGTTAGGCTATCTCAGTGCCATAACTGTCTTCTTCAACAGTGAAAACCTTAGGTCTAGTGTCCTAGGAGTTGTTTGAAGCCATTAAGTTCATGATAAATTGTTACCCAGCAACAGAAAATGGATACAATATCTTTGATGATCACATCCTAAACATTGGGTTAAAATACAATTGGCAGTAGGACACAGTGATTAAATTACATTTTATAAGATATTTTGGAGTGATATGGAAGGTGGGATTTTGCTTTTGAGCCAATGGCCTCAGTACTTTTTATTAAAAAATCAGGACTGTTGAGCTAAGCAATGGGAAAAAATTATGGACTATCATAGAAGGTCATAAAAAGTATGCCAGGAATATTGTCTTATTTCTTAAAACACTTTCAAGTGATAAAATGAAGATTTTAAATACCTTTTGTAGGGTAAGAAGAGTCCAAAGTCATTTCTGATTTAAGTATAGGCCAAGTCCATGAGAATTTGAGAAGCATTATACATAAAGAATATGTATGTATCATAATGGAAAAGAAAATTTTGGGTAGATGGTGTGGCTTTATCCAGTAGTGTTGAAATTCACTAACTTGAGGTATGATGAATAAAACAAACTATGCTGGGAAATTTAAAATATAATGGTAGCTAATATTGCATTTTATTTTGCTCAAGGCTTTGTTATTTTATTTCATGCTGCTTATATTTCTTTCTGAAACTACTATTACTCAACCATTACACAGAGAGAAGGCTACTCTCCCATCCATGAATGTGTCATTATGCTAATTATTTGGATGACATATATTGCATTTATAGTACAAGGTTTAAATATGAATTTTGCATTATTCAAACAAATAGAATGAATAATTTATGTCTCAAAAATAAAGAATTGTGTTCTTTGGTAATTATGGTTTCTGAACATTCAAGTTTTTGATAGAAATTTGACTTTCTTAGAATTTGTCATATCTATGCATACATAAGCATAAATTAAATTTTAATTTAAATTTTGATATACTTTATAAAAACAATGTTGTAGCACCATAATTGGATCATAACAAATTCAATTTGTATGTTGTCAAAACTAGTGGATTCTAGAATTCTAGTTGTGATTATTATAGTTACAATTATTCTTAGAAGACCCAGGGATCACCAAATATAGCACAAAGAATTTGGAAGTGCTAATTAGAAAAATTCTAGAAACTTTAAACCTATATTAATTTTGAATGAAATATATACTTTATTTCTTGTCTTTACTTCACATCTGTAAATTCCATGATTTTTCTCATTTGTTATCATCATCCAAAATACCAGTTGTTACTCCTTTTGAAAATACTCCATTCATTGTATAAATAATGATTGAGAGCCTCATTCTCTGTTTCTGTCTTTGTATCTCTCTGTATGTACACACACACACACACACACATACACACACACACACACACACACAAATTTGTTTATGAACCATTTGAGGATGATTTACATACCAATGGCTTTAACCCCTAAATATTTCGAAGTATATTTCCTAAGAAAGGGATATTATCTTATTTTAAATAGTACAGTTATCAACTTTAGTAAATTTTTCATCGATATCTTTTATCTAACCTACCATTTATATACCAATTTTGTCAGTTTATACAGTAATGTCCCTTATAAGCACTTTTCCCCATCCAGTATAGGATTCAGCCTAGAATGGGTTATTATATCTAGTTATGTTTCATTGGCCTTCTTTAGTCTGATACATTTCCATACCCTCCCTCTTTTTTTTTGCCTTTCAAAATATTGCTTTTCAAAGAACCCAAAACCATCTCTCTGTCATCTTTTTTTTTTTTTTGAGACAGAATCTCACTGTGTTGTCTGGACTAGATAGAGTGCAGTAGCGTCAGCCTAGCTCACAGCAACCTCAAACTCCTGGGCTCAAGCAATCCTACTGCCTCAGCCTCCCAAGTAGCTGGGACTACAGGCATGTGCCACCGTGCCCGGCTAATTTTTTTTTCTATATATTTTTAGTTGTCCGATTAATTTCTTTCTATTTTTAGTAGAGACAGGGTCTCGCTCTTGCTCAGGCTGGTTTCGAACTCCTGAGCTCAAACAAGCCACCCGCCTCGGCCTCCCAGAGAGCTAGGATTCC
>CAUYSK010094305.1:0-40982 GCA_963575035.1 Avahi laniger | reverse complement strand
CTCTCTGGATGATGGGCACACTGATAACTTTGACTCAAACTGTATGAAAGGAAATTATGCAACCATCTGGGGGATAGGCATTCTTGTAGCTTTGACCCCAGGGGGACAAAGGCAATTTATGTGACCAAAGCGTCTGTACCCCTGTAATATTCTGTAATAAAAATAAATAAATAAATACTTAAGAAAGAAGTGCAATGATTGAAATAACCCACAACTTTACTGTGAGTTGTAAGGTCTCCATGAGTCCTATTTAGCTTCTTTTTTCCCCCTTTAATTTTAAAGAGATCTAAAAATCCACAGAAGTACTTAGGTGAATGGAATTAAAATTACTTTTGTGACACTGTTTCTGTCAAAGAGATCAAATCCATTCAGTTAATATGTCATTTCTGAATGTTAAGAGGTGGGAAAGTATTGTTTTAAAAAGTTTTAATTCATTCTGACACAATGCAAAAAAAATCCACAAAGCTTTGTTAGTCCTTTGCAAATAACAGTAAAATTGCAAAGGTGCAGAGCTGAGCAGCATGTCCTAGTCACAGATCAGTAGCAATTCTTGTGGATGATTTTGTTTGCTCTCTCCAGGAGCTGTCACCAGAGAGCCTGGCAAGGACATGCTTTACCTATTTGTGGCAAAAATATAACCAGGGGTGGTGGCAGTGTCGAGGAGATGCAAAGCTTCACTCATATCGAAAATACATTTGACCATTTTAACTGCATTCTTCTTTTCAGTAAAGAAAAAATAAAATAAAATAAAAAAGCATGTGCCTGTACCTTGTCTTATGAGAATTCTTATTTGTACTTGTTCATTAAGGAAGGCCAATTTTATCCATATTAATAGACATACTGCTGCCGAAAAGAGAAGTTCTTGGTGGTTGTATATTGAAATGGAAGCATTTTCTTTGTTCTAAAGAGAAGCCATGTATACTTATTAGAGCCTCAAGAGTTTGGTCATGAGGTTTTCAATATATGCTTTGTATGTCCTTATTTCCTTGATTATAAGGAGGAGAAATATTTACTTGGTAAAGCTAAAAGTTTATGTAGCAACTCTATGGATAAAAATATTTAAAACATGTGAATCAGATCTATAAAAGACTGCCAATTTTATCTTTAAGGTTTTACTCATATTTCCATAATTATTTGAATATAGATATTACCATAAGAAAATTATGTGTGCTATTGATCACAATAAAAATGTCAGAATCAAACATTATGCTTTGGTATTCAATTATTACACCATTAATTTTATATGATTCAATTTAATTTTCTTAAAAATTTAGAAATAGTTTCACTGTTCTATTTACTTTCTGTATTTTTTGAAAGTATATTGATAATTGATTGAGACTATCAATTTAGATATATCTACAAGCAACTGAATTTTATTCTTTAAGTAGGAAATTATTTAATGTCATACAATACCTATGTTTTTTCAGTACATTGGGAACTGTCATATTGCTTGATGCAATATGGGTGCTCAATAAATATTTGTTTATCAAACAAATGAATAAAGGAGATTTATATAATCAACTTCATGGAAATTTAATCTAAACTCCCTCATTCCCATTTCATAATCTTCATATGAGCCAAACAAAAAATTAGTGTCAATGAAAAAAATTTTTCAAATAAAATTATTTAAAAAATCAATGATATATTTTAGAGGAGCAAATCACCTCATCTGTCACTCATTATTATTCATACGGATTCCTGTTGTAAATGAAGGGAAGTAGGCTAAAAGTAACTAATATGGGGAATTTCTCTTGTCAAGCATAAGAAAAACCCTGGCAATTTATAAGGACTTTTTGTTTTTGCTTGTTTTTCATCAATTTAATTATTTTATATATGGATAAGTCATTTGATATTTAATAAATCCTATAACATATCAACATCATGATACCATACTTCATAGGTGAATAAGAGAGAGAGATATCTAAATAGAGTGGACAAGGAGACACATATTTAAATAGGATGCACAAGTTGGCCTACACAATGGAGTGCACATGAGGTGGAAGACAGGAAACTGTTGTCCATTGTTTAGATTATATTCAGCTTCTGAAAGCCCTGCAATGGTTTGATCGTCTCACAATGTAGTGTGCAATTCACGTTCAAATGTACAATACAGATTTTTCATATCACTTGACTGCTAATTTTATTTTCAATCACTTTAAGTAACTTCAATCTGTTTCAATGCCAGGAGAAAACTGACTGGTGAACCTGATTAATAGGGTTCTTCGCCGTTGACTTAGTGCCTTTTAGATAGATTTTGCTTATGCTAATTCACTTTATCTCCTGAATTTAGAATTTATTCATTTATTTTCTTATTTCAAATATTATGGGGGTAAAAATGTTTTGGTTGCATAATTTGCTTTTGTACAGTTTGAGTCAAAGTTATAAGTGTGCCCATCACCGAGACAGTGTGCACTGTACCCATTAGGTGTGAATTTACCCATTCCCTCCTTCTCCCTCCCACCTGTTTGGTTTTCATTAAGTTTTACTTTCATATGCCGAATTTAGAATTTAATCTCTGCCTTTATACTTGGTCCCAATATATTTACAATTTCTAAGCTACCTTCTAAAATATGTATTTATAATTAGAAAATACTTTATTTACTGAAACAAAGTCAGAGTATTATGTCCAATATTTTTGAAGAAAATATTACATGATTATGTTGAGATGCAAACAGAGAGAAGCATTCTAAGTAGCATCTTGTTATCACTTGACAGATTTCCATAGTACTCTCTGGATCTCTTTTCACCACTCTGACAAATTTGAAAAACATTCCACAGTGCCCATTATGGAAGGGTTTTTAAAATGGGAATCAAGCACTCTGAAATGAACGTTTAGAACATGAAAGGGACAGAGAACTATCAGTTGGGGAAAAAGAAAGCCTTTGCAAGTGATTCTCACACATTTTCATAAAAGCTCTTATAAGAATCATTCCCATAAAAAGACTGGTGTGGTTGCTACAGAATTACAGTTCTCACACACATGCACATGTGCACACACACATATTCAGGGGAAGAGAATGACCGTAAGGAGGAAAGGGGCCATGATGCAATTCAAGGCAAGAAAGCTCCCAAGTCGAATATTGAAAACTTTATAGGTTTGTCTGATAGTAACTTACTTACATCATCTCCCTTATCTTGCTCAGTCACTTCGTGGAAATATCTGAAATGATGAGATTTATGATAGATTCTTAATTAGAAGATATAGGGTTAAGGAAATAAAACTGGCTGTATGGCGCTGGTGTCTTTAGCACTGTCCCTTAGTAATTGAACTTCCCACCGGTTCACAGTCCATATTAAATAATTTATTATTCCATTGCAATAAGATACATAAAAAGTTTTTTACTGTTAGACAAATTGATAATGGCAAAAAAATAAAATCAAATAAAAGCTCTCCAGACTTCAATGCAGATGGTAAGTTTATGGGTACCAAACAATAAATATAAAATAAAAGACTTTATACATGTAACAGTGGCATTTGGTTTTATTATCTTAGCATTCAAGATCTTAGAAATACTTGATGCCATTTTGAATTTGAATAATATTTATTATGGTTGTTTTCTTTTTCATCTATCCTCAATAGAAGATACTAGAATACTAAAATAAGCAAATCCCTGAATTTTAAACTAATTCTGAGAACTAAGGTCCAAAACAACCTTAACATTTCCTTCAGCTTTAATAAACTTTACACAGGCTTCCTTCTGCCTCTAGGTCCCACCTTCCTCTCAGCCTGGCCTTTGGGACATCCAGATGGCCAAGCAACAGAGGTCCCTTTTCTTTTTTTTGTCTAAAAGCATTGACTTTAGAAAACTTGTCATCACCATTCTGTGTAAATTCTTTTTAAAATCCTTTTGCCAGTTTTACCAAGTAGGAATGTCTTTCTCAAAAACCTGGGAGCCATCCATTTGACATGTAATCATCGGTGAAATTAGCACTTCTGTCTCAGTTTCTGTGCGAGAGTAGGAGCCCAGCTTAGGTGAGTTACTCGCTCCAAGTAGTAAAACTTCCTCATGTCATAAGATAAAAGCAAATTTACTTTTCCTTTAGATTAGGTAAATTAGCAAACAGATGACCTCTTTACCACAGCTTATAAAAACCTTCTTGCCAGTTGCTTCAGTGAAGTGCAGTTGAGACTGCACTCTGGTTTCTCTCTACCATTTTGATAAGTACCTTGAATAAAAGTGTTCTTTATCTGTTTAACTTTTCCAGTGTAATTTTTGCTTTGATAGTCATTATGAAGTATTCATGATAGAATACTTTGGCATGTTAAAGGCTCCAAAGAAATTTAAGCCTATATTAACTTCTGAATTCTGAGAATAATCATTTATTTAAAATTTCTCAATGTTACAAATATTCATATATATATTCATGTTTTAGTATTAATTAATAATTATATCCATCCCTGATGATTTCAAAACAAATCTTCAATGTATCTTCAAATATTATATAATTTCATTTAATATGAGTATCTATATAACAAGTGATAATAAGAAATAGCATTTAATAAATCATTTATTCTGCAACAGAAATTGTGCCTAATGATGTCCACACATTGCCAAATGGAATGTTTTTTCAACCCTCTGGGGGGATACCATTATCTTCCCCGTATAAAACTGAGGCTTAGAGTAGTTAAGAAAATTGATCGTGCTCACACACTTTCTCAATGATCAGTCTGCATAAACTCAAAGCCTGAGATTTTCTATTTTTGCTTATTTTATGTTAGGAGAAATTATGATTTTTCACGACAATATTGTGTTATTTTTATCAGAATTACTTTGGAATGTATTGATATGTCAACTATACATTAAGGATGTGCATATTTGTTTAGTCAAGGAATGATGCTTTCCTCATATATTATTTCTGTAAATACTTGAAATGTATACATTTAAGGTTCAAACATATGCTATAAGTTAATTATTTATAGTTAAAATCATACAAGTTAAGAAATATTTTAAAAGTATGATATAGTGCACTTTCCATTTAATATAGATATATTATACTGATATTGTTTTATTATATTAACAGCATATGGTTTTTGATGCATAGAGAGTGGTCTGTTCCTCATGTTAAATGGGTGCAAATTGCTGATCTAGATTTTGCTGTGAAGATTAACATATTTTATTTTTCTTCTTTTTGGGTTTCATAAGCACCATCACACACAACGTTTCAGCTTTGAGTTTGCTATTTACAACAACTAAAGTAAGATTGAAAAAATCAAACAGTCATTTTTTTGTGTGTACAAAGAATAACCCCAAACAGAATATTAAGTAAGTGCCTCTGGTTTAAAATCATCTATGTGTTTTTCTTTGGAAAAAATATATTTTTAAGCTATTAGATTTTTACAAATTATATTTCTGAGCTATTCATATTATTATAAATACCATATGGATTTTGGAGTCAGAAGGAATTGAATTTCCATTCCATCTATAACACATAGTTCCATGGGTCACATATTTTCTCAGATACCAAAGAATGTTCATCTATACTTTATAATGGGAATGATAATAACAAAATTTCTATACAATGAGATTAAGATGAATTTACAATGCAATACTATTCTGTTTTTATCTTAACTTAGTTATTTTTGCTTTTAGTTCACTCTGAATTTATGTAATAATCAAATATATCTTGTATATCCAGATCTATTTTAATTCCAATTAATGGAAATCCACTTCTAAGTAGCTGAAACAACAGAGGAAAATTATATTTCTTAATTTAAAAAAATGATGTCAGTCCTAGAAATGGGTAGCCCAAGGGTTTTAATGAAATCAGGGACTTTATCTTATCTCTTTTTTTCTTGATAACTGTGATCTCAGTCTAGCTAGATTCATGGCTGTCTGCTTACCCAATTTTACATTCTTATAGTATTATGATCAAAGAGGAAAAGAAGCTACTTCACCCTCAAAACATTTTGAAAGTTCCTAAGAAAGGACAGAAATGGATCTGGATTATGTCACATACCTACACCTTGAACCAATGTTATTGTTGAAGAGGTAACACATATTCACCTCTGTGACACAAATGGGATATTATTATTGTGTGGTTGTTGTGCAGTTGTCAAGCAACTGATCAATCAAAAACAACAGTCCAGGTTTTTCGTGTCATAGTAACAGAAATAACCAACTAGGGCAAATGTCAAACAGCTGAATTTGAAATTTCTTCTGAAAATTACGCTGTGCATAATTTCTATGTTCTTTATCAAGAATTAACATTTCATATACATCATTGTTAACTGCAAATAAAACAACATCACTACTTAGTAATATAAATGCCATAGGCTAGCTTCATTAGATTAATGAGCCAATGATTCCAACCTTGATGTCTCTTCTAATTATGCATCATGCACTGTTTCTTTCAGAAGAAGACATCTAATTAATTAGATACAAATGTCATATATAGGTCATTGACAGCTAAGATGATCACGGATGATTCAGTTTAGTCCAAGGAAACTTAATATTCCTCTGGGATTTCCAGAAAATGTCATCTTTGAATCAAAAAGGTCTTCTGCAGTTGAAAGATTATAGAAAAGAAAAGTAAATCTCCAAATCTTCAACTTGTTCATACAGAATAACTCTTATCTAAACCAAGTGATAAATGCCTTTTCCAGACACTCATATGTGAAGATTTCCTGTTTTTCATGTAATTAGGGTGTTTGAAATAAAGCATGTTCTTGAAGAAAATGGTTTTTATTGCCAATATTTACAACGTTATTCTTCAGAAAAAGAAATATCAAATTCACTTTATGAAAATACATTTGGACCACCAAATCGTTATGACAAAATAATCTTTTACAAATTTCGATTATGTTCATCTATAATCAGTCATATTAAAAATAATGTATCAATTGATACTCTCAGAAGAACTTTTAAATATTTACTTTTGTAAAGTAATAAAATAATTGTACATCAATTGAATGATTGAAAGTAGTATATTGTGAACAAATCACAAAATGCCACAAAATATAAACATTATATTATTTAAAGAAGTATCATGAAAAGATTAAAATTAGAAATAGAAAAAGTGTTTCATTCTTCCCACAATCTTCATGCCACTTTCCAAATAGCATGACCTAAACTAATAAATATTATTATAAATATCATAAAATATTTTTATATTTATAGTTCACTCTCAATATGTTATAATTTTTTTTGCATTCTTACGTATCTTGCAAGTTTTGAAAAATAAATGACTCTTTATAAAATTAGTAATTTCACAAATAAGTTTGCATCAAAACACACTTTATAAAACCAAACTTCAGAATTGAGATTAGGCATAATATATTGAATTATGACAAAGAGATAATTTCATTTTCCCCAATGTTTTTAATATTCTATAAGAATACAGTTTTCTTACATTATTTGTGGAATTATATTTTTAAAATCAGATGCTGTTTATATGTATTTTATGCTGATTTTAATAATTTACATTTAATAAAAATATGATGGAATCATTTTTCTATTTTCTTAAAATATGATTTCACTAAATTTTGTTTTTCTGGTCTTTGTTCATTCAAAAGTCCAATCATATTACTCTTTATACACATTGATAATGCACGAACTTGAAGAATACACTCAGATGAGAAAACATTGCTGTATATATCAGCTGAATAGATTCTTTATGGCTTTGTGGATTTTAGGTAGCATTATCTAGCATTTATTGTTTATACAGATTTTTATTAAGCATCTATCTGTATAAAACACATTAAGGTGATATGCTCTTAAAAGTAATATGGGAGATATAAGAATAATTTTTAAAAGACTTTCACAGAAGGTATAATCTAAAGAGATCACTAGGCATAAATATAAGTAATTAAATATCAGAGAGAAGTTTTCAAAGTACTATGAATTTTACTAGCTCCTGGTATCAGGGGAAGATATATTCAAGAAATAAAAAGTGTCATTTGTCTTGGGCCTTGATGAGAGGTTATTATCAGTTGTTACAGCATATGGAGAGTTATCTAGAGTTGGAAACCTAAGTAAAGACATGAAATGCAAATGAGAAGTGACATTTCTAGGAAATGGGAAGCATTACAGAACTTTATTGGTGTCTAGAATGCATACGTGGGAGTATATAAGAGAAAATGTTGTAAAGTCTGTTGGAGATAAATAATTATGTTCTATAAATAGCTGTTTAAAAGTTTGTATTTGTTTTGTACAAAAAGTTTTCGCTAAGTAAACAACTCATCCCGAAAACTTTTATAGATTAATCTCACAGCATTTTGGATGATAATTTAGAATAAAATAAACACATGACATAATAATATTCAATTTCTTAAATCTATGCCCCTCCAATTTTAATTAATTACAAACATTCATGGATTCCTTTCTATTATACCACTAACCTTTATTTTATTTAAAATTTAAAATAAATACTATAATAAAAAACAGGCAAATGGGCAAAATTATATACATATGAAAGTTAACTAATGATCACAGGCTTTAATACTTTGTACTAATGCAGATATTTAAAATATTATTTCAATTCACATAACTTTTACTTATTTTAACAATTTAATTACAATTTTTACAATTTAATTTAATATATACTATTTACATATGCACAATTTTTAAAATTTAATTTAATGCACATATTAAGTTAATATATACATGAAACTCTGGTGGTGAGATCCAGCAATGTGTGTCTTACCCTACCATTCAGGCAATTTTGATGCATAGTTAAGTTTGAGAATGTATGTATTATACATGCTTGTATGTTTGAGTTTTATCTCAGGATAAAGTTCTTATGCAGGATGTTATTCAAGCAAGTAGCATGGTTAGTAAAATTATTAAATGGAATATTCTTTATATTTATGTTAAAATATTTTAAATTATACATTTTGGTTTTACTAAGAACTTGATGTTTTGAAATCCCACAGATTAAATTCTAATTTGAATTTCATACCAAGAACTATACAACATACATTCTATCCAGTCATTTATTGAGCAGTATATTCCTGCATTGGTGGTAACTGATAGCCAGAATCATTGCTTTCTCGGAGACTATAAATAAGGATGACACATACTGAATAAGGAAAAAAAAAACCTGCTCAATATCATGGAAGAGGAAACATGAAAAATATTAGAAATACATAGCAGAATGCTTTAATATACTTACTGTAAGAGGTCAGGGAAAATCTCTGTGAGGAAATTATACTTAACCTGAAACCTAAAGAAGTGTTTTCAAGGTGCGGTCCTCTGTCCAGCACCTGCGAAAGTGCAAGAATGTAAATTCCTACTCCAGCCCCACGCCTGACCTACTGGACCAGACACTCTGGGTGGTGAGATCCGGCAACCTGTGTCTTACTACGCATCCAGACAATTTTAATGTGTGGTTAAGTTTGAGAATGAATGATCTAGGCTCCCACTAAAAGAGTAGGAATCGAGCAGAAAAGGAACGCGATTGGAATGTTCCAGACATTATGGTTCACGTACGAAGGGCGGTGGTGGCGAGAAGGATGGTCTGCTCAAGGGATTTAAAGACGAGAGCAGACAGAGAAAAGGTAAAATGAGATGAAATGAGGGTAGGTATGTTGTCAGGGGCTCAATTGTGTAGAACTTTATTTGTAATTTATTACAAAAAAAAGATTCAATCACATATTCAGAGTATATCATTTTATATACTGTCACAAATTTTTATTCTTTACAGTATCAATAAAAATAAAGAGCTGATTAAGGAGTTTATATATCAGTCTTATTGTGGCACCAAGACATGGTGCTTTTTTCTTTTTCTTTTGTTAAACTGTCCTTTGTTCATTTCTCACTTTTATGTGTTACTGATAAAAACAATTAAGCCTAGATAGAAACTAAAATCACTCTATTTTTAACTGTATTGTGTCACTGACTTTAAGGAAACAGATATGTGTAGGAATAATCAAGTATATAAAACAATTATTTCCATAATTATAATACTTTATAACATCAGACACTTTAGATTTCAGAAGGCACTTTTGCATATACTAATGAACTAACAATTTCTGTATCTCTTGTAAGATCTGTTTTACAATTACAAATTTAAAAAGCCTTATGCAATATTCCATACTAAGTAACATCTGTACTGAACCATAAGCTCCACAAAATTAAATATATTTTATCTACTTTCTTTATGATATACCTCAAGCTCCTAGAAGGGGGAATGAGTCATAGTTAAGTATTTCATGAATATGTTGGTTGAATGAGTATTTTAAAAAGTAATTGATTGACTATAGCTTTATCAGCTATCAGCATTTATAGATTTTATGTGTCAAATACTTCTTTGGTCATAATTTTTTTAAATCTTCCATTAGGCTACATAAATCAATGTGTAGAATGATTTATTATATGTACCTTCTTCATTTAAATAGATATATAGAACATATGTCTACTTTTTCATTTCTTACCAACTGACCCTCACACAAGTTTTAGCTGCAGAGGTGAGACAGCACTCAAATTTTTTCCTAATAGCTACTGCATCTGTATAAATATAGTTTGTTTTGGGCAGTCATGCAAAGTGAAAGAATCATCTGTTTTATGCATAAAAAGCAGTGAGTAGTCATTGTGACAATATGTAGAAGTAGCTATTTGTTCATCCTTTCAACCATGGTAAAGAGAGGAATTAAAAAGAGAAGAGTGAGGACACACATTTTTCTATTATATGTTTTTATATAGCCCCAAATAAGATGGTTACAGCTAAAAGTTTTTGGAAAAAATGTATTTTCCCAATATGCTTTCCTTCTATTAAAATGTATGACTGCCTTGGCAACCTTCTACATATTTATATCCCGTTTCCATTGGGTACACAAAATGCAGGTAAACAATAAAGCATTGTAATACATTGGATGAAGCCAATGAACAGAAGTAATTTTCTAAATTTGTACCACGTTAGATGCATTTACACAGTTTACGTTACGTTTTTGTTCTGGAATAAGATGTATATATTTCACTGGAGAGGATTATATAAAACCAATGTGTAAAATTGATATATAGGAAAATTAAATTATTGAAAAGCAAATTTCTATTTGACAATATTTTTCATACATGCTAAACAGACAAACTGAGCCTTTCATGTTACGTGTATCTCTTTTTGCGCACACATACACACGCACACACCCCCACCCACCTGCACAGGAGACAGAAATATTTTTGCCACAAAATAAGCATTTTTTTGTAAGAAAAAAAAAAAAAAAGGAGAAACATATGTAAAATGCAACACGTTTTCATTGTTTTGGCTCTCTTATTTAGCACCATGGTAGAAAATGCCTGTGGACCATCAGATCACTTCCATAATAAGTAAATATAAGTTTCATTCAGAGCACCTCTATGTGTCAGATTCTGAGTTGCTCTCTAACAGTAGAAATTCTTAACCATGATGGCAGAAAGTGTGATTCTAAAGCATATTTACCTGAGTTCAATTCTAAACTTTGAATGCCCCCAGCTGGCTTAGAGAAGGCAAATAATTTCTTTCGATTTGGAATGTAGTATTCTGAGGAGCAAATGAGATATGACATAATACAGTTGGGTCAGATGCAATATGTAATAAATATGTGCAATCTTTAGCATTAAATATACAATAAGAACAGTAAGGCATACTATAGTTTTATTTCATTTTTAAAAATTCATTAGATCCATTTTGATTGTTTTTTTATGCCCAACTTTAATCTAAATTAAATTTATTGAGTTATTTTTGATAATATGTGAAACTTTTACTAGTAAAACAAAAATAAACTTATGGGATTTGTATTGCATTAGTGTAGAAAATACCACAGTGTAAATCTACATGAATTATTTCTTTTTTGTCTTTTATATCTTGATTTTTCTCTCTGTCCCCATTCCCCTATCTTTTGAAAAACCACATACTTTAATTTTTTAAAAAAAATCAAATTCTTTGTATTTTTCAAATTTAATAGTTTCCATTCTATTCAGTCAAAAGACTGTAGTCACTTTTCAACAAAATAAGAATATAAATAATATAATATATGAAATAAAAATATAAATAATACTATACATTATCATAATCCTGAAAATCTTTTAAAATAGTGATTGTCAGTATTTTAAACATTTATTTTTTGTAATTTTGCTAATATCTATTAGTTGTTTTCTAAATTTTTATCTGTTTAGTTATGTATTTATTTTTTTTCCAAAATTTTATTTTTTCATTTATATTCTTTTGTTTCTATTCACCTTCGTGACCTGATCAATGATTTGACGTTTGGTAATTTGCTTTGTGACTCCTCACTTCTCTGTTTACCTCTGCTGGATACTGTGATGTTCTATATTTCTAAAAGAAAAGTCATTGATTTGGTAATGTTTAAAAATATATTCTAACGATATAAAGTAAAAGTACTTATCAGAAGTATAAATGGGCTTCTGTTGATCTTTGTGACATTTTCTAAAAATGGAATCATGTTGTGAAGTTTATTGATTGGGTTCAAGTAAGATCAGTGAATAAGTTGTAAAAACCTGCACTTCATATTTTGTAATCTTTAAAATGAGTGCACTGACCAATTTCAAGATTTGGAAGAAAAGAATCAGAAATGATGCTGCATTTGTTTAGAAATGTGCAAAATGTGTTAGATAAACCAATCAATACCTAATTACTAGTCTGCAGCCTTCTCTATTTTAATGCTCAGGCTTTCACAGAGATAAACCACCTGCTGTGTGACCTGATGTATTTGTTTTGACAGCACTTTGAAAGGGACTGCTCAAAACCTGGCAATAAATACGTTATTGCAAGAGAAATAATTTTCCAAGAGACTTAATTCCACACATGTCCAAATAAATACAGAAAGCCAAAGAAACTCATGAGCAAATAAATGTGCAAAGCCAAAAATCTCCTGTTCTATATAAAATAAGTGAAATACAAGTTTTAAAAGCATATCTTTCCTACAATAATTAATAGAGAAAGTTTAAGGATATTAGTTAGAATGTATACTTGTCTTCGTGACTATATGTAGACTGGCTGATCGATTGAAAAACAATAGCCTAACTATTACAATTGCTTTAAACTCACTACCCTCTGTCCACACAGCACTGAAGGCTCTCAGTAGTCTTCACAATGATTTCACCAAAGTATAAATTTAGACAAAAAACTATTCGAGTATCTTTTTTGTGTGTTACTCATGCACTGCTATTCATCACAAAACCCAGTGCTCAGCTCTCAAAAGAGTTTGGATATTCTTAATCTGTGGCCCTTACAATCTATTAAACAAGATAAATATGTACCCAGAGTATTTGATTGCAAGATAGCATCTTCCTTTTCCTTGAAATCTAAAAAAATGAGGTGCTTCAGCCAGAATTCTTAGGAGGAAGATGGAGAAGAATTTATCACAGGAACATTTTCTTCTTTTGGAGTAGTTTAAAAACATGTTATTAACATTTAGTTAAAGCAATTAAGATACATTTCATGAATAAATTTGAAATTAGAATATATTCCGTCTAGATTTTATTTCCAAATCTTGAGCTATTTCTAGTTTAAAAAGAAAATCCAGATGCAGTCTACATGGTGCATGACACAACAATGTTAGCTTCATTGGTCTGTATTATTTTCTTGATAATTAGTACAATCTTTGTTATGGATTTATTTTTAAAAGGAAATGCTATCAACACTTTATATCTTCACAATGTTACCCATTTCTAGTTTTTATTTTTATTTCTTGTTTACCATTTCATTTATTTATCCTTTACTTCTCAGAGAAGTTGTCATCTTAGCAGTGATTACAAATCCCACAAGTTTTGTCATTAATTGCTTCAAATATAAAATTTAATTGTATTACATAATTTTGGATTTCTGTAGAACTTTTTCAGAATTTGAATAATTTTATTTTTATTTCAGTTAATTTCAACTTGTTTTATGCAGTAGCAACCTGTCCTAGCCCAGACAATTCACATGATCTAAATATTGAGAGTAAGAACGTGAATGCTCCTTGAAAGTTCATTCTATTTAGTAGAGCCATTCTGTTGAGTCACGATTTTCCACTGATAAACCTCTTGTCATACTTCTAGAAACATTCCATAAGGACATCTTGCTTCTTTGCTTCATTTTACTTATTTTTGAGTGAAGAGAAATTTAACCACACCCAGTCTCTAAATACTTGCAGATGATGAGAAAGCTGCTTCTTCTGGTGCACTTAAATTTTATTTCTCTGAGTATGAACTAAACTGGAGATTGGATTCCTCAGCTTCTGGTAGTTTTTACTACCCACAAACATTGATCTCATGTCAGCGTAGTGAAGCATGGTGAAATGAGCTCTGTCACCTCTTTGCTTTGATTAATTTTAAAAGTTATATGGAATAGGTAGGTATTTACTGGAGTAGAATTTTAAAAATTATGCCAGCCCTATGGCCAACACACCAAGGAGAACACTCCCTCTGTATTCTTCCTATCACTATCAGTATCTGCAAATAACTTTTTAAAGGGGTATTAAAGGGTATTTGTCTATTTTGAGTTATCAGAACCTAAAAATCTACCCTCCCCCAATTCTCAGCTGTTTTTAAAACCACAAGCTATAGCTGTACATGCTCAATCTTCAGAAGAGAGAGTATGCTTATATGAGGACAATGTCTCTTACCCATAGCCAAAGCATGCAGAAATGTGTGCGTGGTGTGTGTCTATATTAGAATAGCATGTGTTTTTTAAATATAGGCATATGCATATACTTTTTATAAGGTTCTATATGATTATATATTTTATATAGACACACATATATAGTTATGGCATATATACACACCTATGTATGTGTATACATGTGTATTCATATATATTTATGTGTACTTATAAGTGATATGTCTGTAGGTATAATCTGTGCTACACATGTAGACATGCATTTTCTGAAAGTGTGGTATTTACATATACACACACACACACACACATATGAGTGTATATAAAAGTGTATTCCCTGACAGAAAGCATATTGCTCATGTGCATGAATGTATGTGCACAAATATAAGCACATATTCTTGTATTAATATATGATTAGGCTATTTGCTGCTCAATATGTGCATAAAGATTGTGTTTTTCTGCTATTACTGTTGATACACCAAATGAAATTTTCTCTCATTTTTTTCATAACATCTATATCTCTGACTTATAAATACGATGGGTGCTTCAAGTTGGTATACGTTTGAAGAATTCATGTTTGTTATGAATCAGGGATTATGGACACTTTTTGTATTTGCTTTCAGTCAGTTGCATGTTCCACTGATCACAATAAAATATTTTCCTCAATATACTAGGCAATCCTAATATATTAAATACTTTCTCACTCCCATGTCTCTCTCCTGATTTAATAGTAGTCATCTTCTTGTCATTAGGATTTGGCAGGGCAGGCATATCCTTAATGTGAACTTTATTTCAAGGATGAGTTTTTAATAGGCTTTTGTTGACCAAAGGATTTTGCAATCATACTTCGTTTGGATTCTAGGAGAAGTTGATTTAACACTCCAAGGTCCTATGTTTCTGGACTTTCTGTATTCCTATACTTTCTGCTTGCAAATCACTTAATTTTTCATTTGCTAATCTCCTTCATATAAAATCCTACAATAAGCAGCTAATAGGATCCAACCCATACTATTAGCCTCACCACTGTGTCTTGTCTCTTCACCGGGAGCATCAGATATGTCCCTTCACGTAATTGCAGGCAAAAATTTAACAAATATTTTTTCTACAGCAAACCTTAGTTCTTCATTCTTACTTTTTATTTCTATTGCCTTGCTGCCCATCACCTTTGCACTAAGCCATGGACATATGCTTAAAGTATTTTTATGCCAATAATCCCACTTAATAATAAAGTTTTGTAGTAGAACAGAATACTTGTAAGATACAACTCAAAAATGAAAGTAATTTAATGCAATAGAAATTTATTCTTGGCTGTCATGACAATTCAATGAGTGTTCAATGGCTGTTTTCCAATGTGTAATTTAGGAAACAGTCCTCCCTCAACCTTCTGGCTCCAGTGTTCTCTAAGAACTGGGGTTTCTCTCTTTTTCTTTCTGCTGATGGAGAAAGAGAGTGGGGATACTGTGTGAAAGATTCATATGTGGCAGGTCTGGAAGGGGCACCTGTCAGTCTGGAACACATTTTTATTGGCCAGAAATGAGTGAAGTGTCCAAGGATCACAGCAAGGAAGTCTTCAAAGTGTAGTCCAGTTGTATTCGAAGAAAGAAGGAAACAGATGTTGTACTTCCTATGTACATTATTATATTATCTTTCAGAAAGAGAAAATCACTTATGATAACTCATGAAAGAAGACAATATTGTAAGGAGTGATGAGTATTAGAGTGATTTAAAGTCAGCAATCATAACTGACAAGTTCTTATAAAACAGTTAGGAAATCACTGGAAATTAATGCTTATGTTTTTATTCTTTCTTTCATGCTACCTGAGCATGTCATTGCTTGTTCTTTCCATGCATTTAGTACAGCCTCTAGTCTTTATCCTGGTTAGTTTATTAAGCTTTATTTTGCATATGAACCCTTAGTAAAGCAACATTTTACAGTTTGCGTGTGGACCCTTGGGAAAGTGACTTATTTTTTTTTTTCCTTTTTCTTCTTACAGAATATGGAATAAATGTCTGTGGGCAGAAAGGCAATATTTTTGTTTCTGTATATATACTTCCTATATAAATAACAAACAAAACTTGATTTACATAAAATTATGCTAATTATCATTGCCAAATATTATCAAATTATTATATATTCACTAAGAATTAAGTCAGATTTAAACAAAGTATCACAGAATATCATTGTGACCTTAGACAAGAGAAAACAAAACACATAGTCCTAACCATAAAATATAAAATTTCATTTATTACCTTATAATTAATAATATGTATTAATAAAATTCACCACTAAGAAAGTAGGATGACAAGTTACACACTAGCAAGAGATATTTGTGACAATATATATCTTCCTGAAATTTTTCCTTCTCTCTATATTTTTGTATGATGCTAATATTTATTAAATTAATAACCATTATTCTAGGAATAAATTAATGCTTAACATTGTTTTTCTAAAACTAGTTTAGCCTGGTCATTTCACTGTTACCTAACAATACAGGATAGCTTCTGGTTTCTACTAAAAAATGGTCATAAGTGGAAAGAAATTTGTTACTTCAAATGTTTCAGGAACTAATTTAGGGTTGACCAGCTGCCTAAATGTCACACTTTTTATGATTAATAATGTTCAATTTATTCTCCAGTTCTGTTACTATTTTCATGAAATTTTTAGAATAGACTCATAAATTTTAGAATATCCTTACAGAGCTCTGTATAATATTTTAAAATATTTATATCCTTATACAGACTATAAGCTATTAATTTGTGAAACAAATGTAAAGCATCATTAAGTATATGTTGTATACTTTTTAAAATGTGCTAAAATGGATTGAGTTGAATCAAGGAAATTATTGTATACTTAATACTTTGCAACTAATTTGAGTTCCCAAAGTGTTAGGAATTACACAGACTCTAAAATACTAACCAATATCCCAACACTGGCTCCACTACTTAAAAATGAAGCCTCACCAAATGGATAACCATTGCATTTTTCCAGCAATTTCTATTGAAGGATTTTTGCAAATACACGCACACACACTGCACCAATATATGCGTTTTCTTTCCTTTGCTACATATAGCAGAGTTAAATATAGCACTCCAAAATAGTTATTGGTTCTTCACTGTCAAATAGAGAGATTTAAGATTAAGATCCTGATATTAAGTGATATACAATATTCCTTTCATTATTAGATGTAATACATTGGAGACAAATTCTGTGTATGATAGCTAAATCTATTTTTTTTAAAGTTTGAAAATAATTATGAGATTATAATTGTGTGTTTTCTTTTAGTTTCAGTTTTTTTAGAAGTTTAACATATTTTCAATTAAATCGACAAATTAATGATTTTCATTTAATAGTACAATCTCCATCCAGGAAGTGCCATGAAATCTAAGGTAGATAACCTATGTCTTACGTTAATAAAATTCTGCCTAGCATTAAGAAAATAATTTATACCAGGTATCAAGATCCTAGAATCTTAGCGAACAGAAGACAAATTACATAAAGGACAGTTAAAACAAAAGGAAACTAACAAAATAAAATCAAATTTGCTAAACAGGAAAAGAATTTAAAATCTATAGTTTCTGTATTAAAATCAGAAATTATAAAAGAAAATATGCATTAATTTTTTAATAAAACATTTTTAACTTATTAATAAAACAATAAAAAGCATTATGGCTAAATTTATATGTTTAAATTTATTATGAAATTGGACTTGTAAATGGAATCATTATTTTAATAGATACTAAATAACTCTATGCCGCATTGCTGCTTGAGATTTTTGTTGTTGTTCCTTTTCATGGATCAAAATACTAGGGAACATAAAATCCAGTTACACATAAATATTTCCTGCTTTCTGTATTTGTCTAGCAGACAATACTCCCAATCGTTTGCTTAACACACACTTTTGTGTGTCTTTCTATTTACTATTTTACTATTTGCAATCTGCCCCTTGAAAAAATAGTATCTTAACTGCCGTTGCAAATTTTAGTGATTTTGGACACTTGTGGCTTCCTTAAATCAGCTTTCTCTTTAGAAATCTTGATGATTTTTCACATAATTTTAAGCAGAAAATCAGTGATATTGAGTGTAAGCTCTTGATGATAGGAAAATGAGTTTTATCTGTCTTGCGATCTCCTTTAAGAAGTTATGTAGAACTTTATTCGTGTAAATGAAACATATTCTGCACTTGATGGGATGAAACATCTGCACACATATGACTTTCAGTAATTTAAATGTCTTTTTTTTTCATATTCAAAGCTACTGAGTTTTTGTGTCTGTTTGTTTTGGAGATTTTTAAAAATAAAGTTGAATAATTTCTGCTCAGGAATAAAAGAGAAGATTAAATTTGTCAAAAGTGAGCTTTTTAGTTAATTGCAATTTAAAGATTTTTCTTCAAAACCATTTCAAAGTTTGAAGAGAATATTTCTTGTGTCTTGTATTCCTTATTTTCATCAGTACTGGTAATCGAAATGGTTAAACACTTTATTTAGGCTTCTAATTCTGAAAATAAGTTTTTAAAAACAATCATCGAAAAGGAATTCATTATTTTAAAAATACATTTCAGTTACCGTTTGGAGTAATATCATCTTGAAATATAGCTGTAATTAAGAAATAATATAGAAATGAAAAGTTCATTGATCTTCTTTATAGGAAATGTTTTTGAAAACTTTGCATCAATGTTTGGCAATAACATTGTTTCTAATACAATATTTATCATTACATTTCATCCTTTTAAAAATATTAGTAATTTAAAAAATAAATTATATAGATTCTATATTCCCTTGTTTTTAATTGCTCCTGATAACACACTACTTGATATACAAGCTAGTCTTTCCTTATTTGGCAGAATTTTAAACTATCATTTAGCAGTTTTCACAAATTAAAATATAACTTCAATGTTTTGGGTGGCAGAGATAGTTATATTATGAATAAATATTTCAGATTCCAAATATTTGCATGCTAATAATTGCATATTTTAATATGATCTAAATTACCCTTACCTTGTCCATTTGTGTATTTTTATCATAATTTCTTATTCATCATTTTGCACTCTTAACCTCAAATCTATGTCTTAGTGAATGACATTTTAACCTAACACCTTAGATAAAAACAGACGACTTTCATAAAATAGTAATGATATAACCCATAAAATAATTTTCAATGTAATTTTACAAATTCTATGTGTTTTAATTCATGAAACAAAGCTATTTTTGGAATTTTTTCATTCCAATTAAATTATATAACTATGAATTTTTTTTATTTTTTAAAAATTATTGTACCTGAGATGTTTCAATTGGCTTTATATTATTAGCTTGGCAGTTGAAAAGATTATTTTCTACTTTATATAGTCCTTCCTTTTTATACAATATTTTTATAATGTTTTAATAGCAAAAAAACAATATAAACCCGGAAAACTTGTCATCAGACTATTATTTTTTTCTTCTTTTCTGCAATTTTCATTTCTGTCTAGCAGATTTATGGAGAAGACTTTTCAAATAAAACGCACACTTTAATTGGAGGAAAAATGACAACAAAAAATAATTTGGTCAATAATCTCAAAAAAAGTGTGGTTTGAAATATTCAAAGCATATTATTTTGAAGTGCTATTATCTGAGTATTTATGGCCCCCCAAAATATATATGCTTAAATCCCAACCCCCAGAGTTATGATATTAGGTGGTGGCACCTTTGGGAATTGATTGGTCACCAGAGCAAAGCCTTCATGAAGGGAATTAGTGTGTCACATATGGGAAAAGAGTCTGGAGAAAGCTCTGTTGTCCCTTCTTTCACCATGTAAGGTTACATCCACACTGAGAAGGTACCTTTCATGAGGAAGTGGGCCCTCACCAGTCACCAAATCTACAGGTGTCTTGAATTTAGACTTCCCAGATTTTATAACTGAAAGAAATAAATTTCAGTCATCTATAAGCCACCCAATTTATGGTATTTTGTTATAGCAGCCCAAATGGATTAAGACAACAATGAAAATTTTGTTGTAAAACTTCAGGTACTAAACTCAAGCTGACAAAGAATCAAAGCATTTTATCACAATTCATGGACTAGTTCTAATTAATTGCTACAAAACAATATAAATAAAAATTTCACGTAAAATTCATGACTGGATTTTTTTTATTCACTGTAAGTTAACTACTAAATAAGAATAATAAATTAAAGTCTAGGAATGTTTATCCTTTTTATTCAAAAGGGGGTACAGAACAACATTGCTAAATATCATTTTCTAATAAAATGCCTATAATACAGACATATTTATTAAAACTATTTTGTGATTAAGTTATTATGTTTCAGTAAACTATTAGCTTATACCAAAATATGGCTTATAGTTGCTACTACTTTGGGCTCCAAAAATAGCTCTAAAACTCTATATGAATGTATACAAATTCTGAAGATATTACTAGCTGCTTTTGCTTTTTATCTAAATTTTACCAAAATATAATCTTTGACACCATATTGCTAAAAATTGTCCATATTTGTTCACTGAAATTATATTAATGCTTCATGTTCTTGGTTGACTTATATTTGAAAAATGTATTTCCAGGAATAAATTGATATTAGCATACAGATAGAATTGAATATTATGTCAATAGTGATTGACAAAGTTGATATGTTGCTGGTTGCCTCATTTTAGATTAGTTTTATTTTTTTTTCTAGGAGGCAGAAAATGTAAAAACGCATTTCAATTTTCCAATCCATTTAAACTGAGAAGAAAGTAATAATCTAGAGAAAAATAATAAAGGCTTTGCAGTTAGGATCTGATTGACATGTGGCTAAAGTATGTTTCAGTTGTAAAGACAGGCCACTATCAATAAAACCGTGTTGACTCAGTTGGTATCCTCAGGCTCCCTTTGCCCACATGTAATTGATTTTAAAGCTATGACTACAAAAGAAAAAAAAGTAGCATTTTGTTATGTCTATATGGATTTCTACTGACACAGCCTTACTGTTTAATTTGAAATGCAATTGGAGTGAAATGAAAATGTTACCTAAAGCAAGTATAGCTAAATTTTCTTAAACATTTCTTATAATGGAAAATAAATTCTGAAATTGTGTATTTCATTATAATATAGAAAAGGAATGCTTATATATGTACATGTATAATGCAATTATCAATAATCTATAACAAAAAATAAAGTGTAAGTTTAATGCAATTTTAGGTATTAGAAAATGAATTATAAATATTTATGAAAGAATGAAGAACAAAAAGAAGAGTAGAATTAAAAAAGACACAGGAATCTGTACTACGTGATGTAGAAAATAAAGGTAATCTGTACAGAGATCTGATAGATGAAAGAGATTTAAGAAATTTAGAAAACTCAAAACAGGAGTATAAATTATGTGTATGTGTATAAATGCACATAATATACATAAATATATATATACACATATATAGCATATATAGACATATGTGTACACACACATAATATGTATACACATACATATTTATATACACACATGCACACAATATAACTGAGTTCCTACATATCTAGGGAAAGACATGGCTTGAGATAATACATTAAATATTTAATTAAAACTTAAACCATTAACTGTCATGTGAGTTGTATTTAACTTATGCTAGTTTTGAGCCTGGGGCCTCCTGAAGCATATGTAACTTACACATCTCTTCCCCTTGGGAGCCATGAGAACTATTTTTCAAGCTACATATAACTCATGCACAGAAAACAGTAAAAAATAACAAATTTTTCATTAAATTAGAAAGGACTGTTTTGTTTTGGAAGTTTTTATTTTATTTTCCTAATAAAACACCATGGCCCCAAAGAAAATTTTTTTTCTATTGTGACAGTCAATGTATTAAATCAGTAGATCATAATTTTTATAATTTCGTTTTATTTCTGAGGTACCAAAGAAGAGTCATGAAGTCAATTTAAAACACTTCAAAAAAGTATCTTAGATAATGATTTTTGCCTGCGTGAAAAAGATATGAAAATAAAAAATAATGCTAATTTATTATTATTTATATATTCTATTGAACGTTGAAATAATGTATAACAAAATAAAGGCAGAAGAGCAAGATACCAATTTCAGAGTATACATTATATTTTCTATACCTTCGAATAATGAAATTCCAATTATGAGTTGAAACCACAATTTCAAAAGTTGTGATAATGATGAATTTCTCTACTTAACATTATGACAGTGTGTAACTCATAGGTTGATAACAACAATTTTAAACTTATTCTAATTAAAATCCTTTTGTGTCTCTCTCTTTCTCCGTGACTTACTGCATGGTAATTGAGTTTTATATCTGGCTTGGGTTATCACCTAGGAAATGCTGATTTTTTTCTTTATACTTTCCACCTTCCCTGGGCTTCCTGCACACTCATAAGTCATGACAGAATCAGGCATTCGGGAAAATGATTAATGATAGCAGCTACTGTCCTTGACGGATTTTGATCCCCAGCAGAAATTTGGTATCCATCATATGCCTGCTATATTCAGTTGTTCCTTGATGATTTAGTATCCCAAATCCTAGGTTCTGCATCTTCCATTTGGAGTGGAAAATCTAAATGTCATGTTGGACAGGATGAAACGATTTCCATTCTTTCTCACTATCAGTGAGCTCAAAAGTAAATGTAAAGTGTAAGTCAATTGCATCACATTTTTCTTAATTTAAAAGAAAATATCATGTTATTCCTTTTCCTGTGCATATTATAGTAGGCAACACTATCTTCTAAATAGAAAAAGTCCACTTCAAGTTTCAAATCACAATATGCATGATATATGATGTCCTGTGTACATCAAATAATACTATAATACAGAATATAAAATACAGTTTTACTAATTTAATATATTACTATATTTTTGTCAATATTTGCCAAATGCCATTCTTCAAATAGTTCAAGATGCTAAATAAATGTAATTAAGCACTTTGCTATTTGACTAGAAATTTAAGTGGAAAGATTGATAAAAATGAAAAATGTTTTATGTGAAAGAAGAGATTAAAAATTAAGGGAATATTCAATGTTATGAATAAGTTATGGGCATACTTGTTTATTTTTCTGCTTATATTCTTAAAGTTAGCTTTGACTTCCTTGAAGAAGAAAATCTTTAGAAGAGATACTATGAGATGTATGAGATTGTTGGTTTGATGAAAAGAGAGCAGATGTTTTATGTATAAGAAAGGCTAATAAATAATTCACAAGGGTAGAATAATCAACTTAAACAAAACAAGGCAAATATAGCTATTTTATGAGATATTATTCTTAAAATATTCTTTATTTTAATTAATTTATTTTATAAACTCAATATTTAATTTATATTCTTTTACAGAGTGCTTCTCAAAGATTAGTGTGCATAAAAATTATTTGGATAACTTGTTAAAGTGAGCTTAGAGGGAATAATCTCAGGGACTTTTGACTTGGCAAGTCCAGAGTGCACCCATAGAATCTGTGTTTTTAACAAATTCTCAAATTTTGCTGATTCTTCCAGGCAATGGTCTATGCTTTTAGTGGAACTGTTTTAGAATTTAAATACTAGAAATATAATACATAAGCAATCAGATGTTAGTCAACAGAAGCCTGGGCTAAGAGAAAATCTAGATGACTGTCTTCATACTTTGCTCTGAATCTTTCTCTGTCAATGAGTAATAGTGTGCTGACAATGAGTCAGGCCTATTGTGCCCAACTTCCCTCTAAGTATGACTTAGTACCTTTGTTACAGAATTTGTTTATTCTGGTGTCCAGAAAACAGTTGTGATTCCCTTTTCATTAGTTTGTTCTTCTAACTGGCCCATTGCTCTACAATCGCTTTACAAGTATAAGAGTTGGACTTAAATTCTATCAAGTAACAAATATCTTGTCTCTCCTGAGCAACCTGGCATCCCAAGGTCTTAATTTATGCCTGTCACCTAGTGGGCATTCAATGAGTGTTTCTGAAATCAATATAATCTTAAACATAATTCATAAGGGAAGTTAATTGGTCTTTATCTAATCCTGCCCTCAGTTTCTGGCAATATCTTGTATGCATAAGTGACCCAACTCATGAATGGCAATTAGGACACATCTAATCACTAATTTTCTCACTGATCTCCCCCATTAAAATGTTTAGTTTGAAAACAAACTTTCTTCTTTATCTTTAGATTTTCAGTACCTTGAAAGAGATTGGCATATTGTATGGCCATGTTTGAAAATGGTTAGTGCTTATAATTAGTGATTATTATAATTTTTACCTTGGAATACTCACTTGTCTATCTCATTCCATTAATTTTATTATATTCTACTCAACTTCTATTCTCAGCTCACACTCTCAGCTCAAACTCTGCTTCTTTCAGGAAATCTTCTCTTAACCTCCAGGTTATGTATTCTGCCATTCTATCTACTAATAGTATTTTATTCTGTCTTTGAACAGTTACCTAAATGTCATAATGTATTCACTTTATGATTTTTATTTTAAAAAATCTCTTACCCTCTTAAAGGTAAAAAACGTGTCTACTCTGGCTTATTATGTTATTGTATAAAACAATTTTAATGAAATTATTTTAAGCAATACAGTTAATTATTATAGGAATCTAATAATGCTAGATTAATTATTCATATAAATGAGAAAAAATAGCTAAATAATAAGGTTATTTTCTTTTTTTATTTTATACAATAGATAAAACTAGAGATGGGGTCTCACTTGCTCAGGCTCATCTCAAACTCCTGAGCTCAAGCAATCCTCCCACCTCGGCCTCCCAGAGTGCTAGGATTACAGCCGTGAGCCACTGCACTCAGCCTATTTTCTAATAACACTGTATGTTGCTAAACTTTTGTTTGGCTTTGTTCCTAATCATTTGTTTGCATGCAATCCATGCAAATTAAATGTACCATTTAATTTAGAATTTCTAATAGTTTCTGATGGAAATGTATTGAAATATTAGTGATAAATGGTTCATATTGAAATGTTCAGCCAAATCATCCAAACTGTAGAAGAACAGGTAATTGGGGAAATACTCAAACACAAACAAAAATTAGTGTAAGCAATTAAATTTTATAGCTGAAATGAGCTCAATATAAGTATATGATAGATTATCCAGGAAACAAATGATATTAACTTTATCAAGCACCCATTATCAATAGGACAAACTGGGCAATGTAGATGTATAAATACGCATAAGATTGAATGTTCCCTAATGGAGCTCACGGTTTTGACAAAAGCTAAAACAGAATTATATATATAATCTGATGATAGGATATAATGCAGAAATAATTTTAAATATAGTCATAAAATAAAGATTTCTAGGAAAAGTATCATTTAGAATGGTTACTGAATTAGGATTTATAATGAAGAAAACACTAAAAAAAGAAAAAATAAATACAGTCTAGATATTTGTGTGTGTGTGTGTGTGTGTGTGTGTATCTATCTATATATATGAGTGAGAGAAAGAGAGGAGAGAGAATAAACCATAACCAAGCTAATGACATGAGAAACACAGCATGTGGGAATTTTAAATAGTTCACATTAGCTGTAGATCAAGCAAGGCAAAAGTAGAAAGCTAAGGAGTGAATGATAAAAGGGTCTTGAATAGCATTTCAAGGATCTTGGCACCTATTCTAGAAAATAATGTACTCTATGTAGAAGTTAAGCTCCCGAAGTCCCTTTGGACAGTCTATTTGTTAAAAATAAAGTTATACATTTCTGAAAATAATCCTAGGTGTGAGTCTTATTATCAGCTACTTGTTAGTTTAGAAATTGTTGAGTGTATTTTTGAACCTATATATCATGTTTAATCCCAAGTATAGAAGTGTTTTTTAGTGTCATCTAATAGATATATATCCTTTAATTACTTTTATCCACCTCAGAGTACCTAACGCTGATTTCTGTCCTAATTCTTCAGAAATGTTATGCTATTTTCAATTTTCACTTCAAATAAAAAAGGATTGAACATACTGCTAACAAAAAAAACAAAAACATAAAACTGATGCATGTTTTTGTAAATTGATAATAACTTCAAAACAGTATTACTGACAAATGGAAAAATAAACTAAAAATATATTTACACAAAATATGTTATCATTTTGCCACCCTCTTACAATTAAATGTCATTTTAATGGGTATTTTGTTTAGCAGAAACAGTATCTCAAAGAGCAGCAAGCTGTACAACCTTGATAAGCTTTATGTGGAAAGGCACATATACAAACTAAACCAAGGGTCCCTTGTGGCTCTTTCCATGATTATCCAAAAAAGCCATGATAACAAAATACTTCTAATTTTAAAACACTGATAAGTTCACTCTCTGCTGTTCAGAATTTTGTAAGGAATAGTATGAGTGTGTTATCCTACAACAAAGATAATAATTCTGATTAAAGCATTGAAAATGAGCCTAGATTTATTATTGCAAGGGAAACATTATGAAACAAAAATGTCAAATTATACTTCAGTGCAGGCAACACTATAGTGAAATATCTAAATAATGAAAAATCAAAAATAATTACAGATTTATGTCAGAATAAAATATGATCAATGTGAAATATTCAGGAAAAGTTTACAAATGTGTAAAAGAGATTAACCATTCTGGTTGAAAATGAAACATGCTCACCTCTACTTCTCACAGTAGAAGCTCTTTTGGTAAATTTTGAATGACAGCATTCTAAGGGCCCTTTTCTCTAAAGATGCTTATGTTTGATATTCCTGTGTATGTGTGTGTGTGTGTGTGTGTGTGTGTGTGTGCACATACATGTGCACATCTGGGTGATGAATTATTATTTTGGAAAGTATTATGAAAAAGTAAAGGATAAAAGCAGCAGGATAGTATATTCACAGACCAGGGACTAGTTTTATGTGCATGCTACCAGGATAAAATACTTCAAATAAAATTAGGTAAGATATACGCTAAATATATATATATATATATATATGTAAAGCAAAAAGATGGACATATTCTAGTAGTTCAAAGTCTAGTAAATCACAGTTTGTCACCGAGATCGGAAGGTGAGATAGATGCTGCAAATTCAATCACTGGCATCATCAGTAAAACACTTCAGTAAAACACATCATTAGTAAAACACTAATAAGTCAGGGGTGCGTGAGAATTGTTATCTTGCTGAGAAATCTATGAAGAGATTTTGAGAAATGAAAGCCAGTTTGAGAAACATGTGCCAGCAATACTTGAATACGCATTTAATAACTTCTTGAAGCTCATCTTTTTCACCATGGGGATTTATAATTGATTTATCTTTAATTCCCAGTCGCAAAATTTGAGGGCTTGCCATGACCTACTACACTCTCTACAGTCTCAGTAATTTTGATCCTAGAATGTCATCCTATATGGTATAAAACACACAACACACACGCATACACACACAACCTAATTAGAAAGTTATTCTTTGTCAGTTTACATAAAGTGAAGTTCTCTGATTCTTAGCATAATCGTGACTAAGACTCTCAAGACATCATCTTATTAATTCCCTCATCATTAGTAAAGTGTTTTCTTCAGTTACTCTAGACTTTAAGAGGATAATATGTTTTCCTCTCTAATAAACTGAGTGATTTATAAATGACATAAACTTATCTCTATTTAGATTTACAATTTAAAAATTCCCTTGACTTTTACTCAGTGGAGTTGGAATACAGTTAATAAATGTATAATAATTTGGCACATATTAAAGCATTTTAAAAAATGAAGTCTCAGTTCTAATAGCTGCAGTGCACATTGTGAGTAGCTGTATAAGGCAATGGATTTGCCTATTTTGTCTGGTTGGTCTGTGATATGAGAAGTCCCAAATGGCTGGAAAATAAACTCAAATTTTAGTTTTATGGGTAGATTACAAAGTTACATAATATAAACTTTTATTCTTTAGATACTAAGGCTTATAAAATGCAGAGGATAAAGTCATGTGGACAGTAAGCAAATCTTTTTGTTTTATGAGGTGGAAATAGTGTGCATCTTCATTCCTACTTTCGTCACTGGTTTTCTGAATTCGAGCGCATGGGCTATGGTTGAAACAGCATCTATTTAGTGCACTGTCTAAAAGCCTGGGCAGCAGCCTGCAGGACAGCAATCAAATTCATCAGGTGGTATCTCTCATCTTGACATAAACTCAACGTTTATGTCAGAGAACTATTATTTGTGGTCAACTATTTCTGATAATAAATGAAAGTGAGGAATCAATTAATTCTATAATCTTCAGCATGAAAAATAATGTTTTTGCTTTAATCAGAAAATGTTCTGCGGTCAGAAGCAATGCTGGATGGGATAAGATGAAGCAGCTTTCAGTACATTTCCAGATTGTGGTTCCAGCAGAAGCAAGGATTATGATAACAAAAAGGAAAGTCAATATTCCATACTAGTAAGATGAATCAATTTTATTTGCATAATAGTATGGGTCCAATGTAATTAACTTGCCACCGGTATATGCATTTGGGAGCTTTCTGTACAAAGCAATAGTGGATTAGACATATGTATTTCTTCCAAATTTAAGAAGGCTTAAGCATTATGCTGCTTCTTATGGGTAAGTGATTTAAAAGAGATTAATTTGCACTTCGCTGTGGAGGGAATATTTCAACATGCTACAAAGTACAGGACCCTAAATAACTGTTAAAATGACAGGGTCCTTCCTTACTTTGAGGGGATTTATCAAAGTTTGGTACCATTATTTCCCCAGTGACACTGAAGGTATGCGATACTTCCTGGTCACCACACTATCTTGGCATGATGTCTCAGTGCAGTGGATCTGAGTGATGCCCTAGGTGGGATAAAGAGTTGATCAAAATTTCTATAGTATAAATAATTCCCTAATCCAGAAAGATGATGGGTTCTGAGGCAAATGTGCAAGGTGGCCTGCTGTCTTTTCTGAGCCTATTGACTGGTTATAAGAAATCCAAATCAACTACTACATATAAAATGCTAAAGCTGTAACTTTTAAAAAAGAAACCACATCTCTAACACCAACTGCAAATGAAGTCACTATAATTATAATACAATTGAAGATTACAATAATTCAGTCAGGCAATTTAAGTGGAGTTGTGATAAAAATGTCACAATCCTCCTTTCAAGTCTTTAATGGAGTAATTAATTTCAATGATTCCTTCAATGGTGTTTCTTTTGCTTAATAATGTTGGTAGGCAACATGAGCTAGACACTTATGTGTGTCCCAGAGCCAAGAGGAAGACTCTGCCAGTGGTTTCGTATACCCATTGCAACTATACATCCAGAAAATGGCAAAATAACCACAGATGATGTTTATAGAGCTACTTGAATAATAATAAGATATAAGCAGGCCAAATTCAGTTTATCTTAGAGGCCTTCTGGCTTTTAAGTTATTAACATTTTCTTTGAACTATTAATTGCTAAAATGTTTGCTTGTTTTTTTCTTTTCTGGTATGGTTACTCTGGTTGTAACCAAAAATTCTTGCAAGGAATGCCAGGTGGGAGATTTATAAAATAATTTTTGTTGGTAATGTAGTGTGCCTTTTCAAGGGTACTTCTTCATTATTTTAGGAGTTTCCAAGTATTTGAAATGTCAGAGAACTGCAACATTTTGTAGGGATCACACATTATTTTATGGATCAAGTTTTGTTATTGTTGTTACTTTTTTAAAAATCTTGTTCTGTTTTCAAATTTTTGACAGAAAAGGGGATGGAAAGTTTTATACTATCCCAGCAGGAATGGTATGAGATATCTAATTATTTTTTCCTAGGTACCATGACTCATTTGTCAACATTGTAATTACCTGTTGGTTCTGACTCTGTTGTTTATTATAATGACAATATTTATGTCACTGGTGTCCAAATGCTGATCATTATTCTGATACTCTGGGACTTCATCATACTCGTTGAAATCAGGAAATCCATTCCAGTGGAAAGATCACTCTTACACCACTAGCTTACAAAGACAGATACAAAAGAGTTTTTTTTTTTGAGACAAGAGTCTCGCTCTGTTGCCCCGGCTAGAGTGCTGTAACGCCAGCCTAGCTCACAGCAACCTCAAATTCCTGGGATCAAGTGATCCTCCTGCCTCAGCCTCTGGAGTAGCCTAGGACCACAGGTATGTGCCACCACGCTCGGCTAATATTTTCTATTTTTAGTAGTGATGGGGTCTTGCTCATACTCAGGCTGGTCTCTAACTCCTGACCTCAAACGAGCCTCCCCCCTTGGCCTCACAGAGTGCTAGGATAACAGGCATGAACCACTATGCCTGGCCTCAAAAGTTCAATAGTAGTAATGCTCTGCTTGCCAATATATACTTCACTACTAAAGTATAAAGTTTATCTTTTATGTTTTTTATGCTTTCTTGTAAAACAAATTTAGTGTTGGTCACAGTTGGACATGATAAATCTACTCAACCTTTCTATGAACCTAAATATTTTAATTCTTTTTTAATATCTATAGGTATCCAAACCTTATTTATTCCTTGTTTCTATTGAATCCAAGCTTCAATATCCAATTAAATATATAATCAAAATGACTTTTAGTAATGCAAACTTGGTCAGAATCTCTAAAATTGTCACTTTTATTAATAATTATTTCCTCATCATTCAACATAGAACATGAAAGAAGCACATAGTGTTTTGAAAATATCTAAGCCTTTAGAATTCAACAGAAATGGGTTTGAATTCAAATTCTAATACTGATTTGTTTCATGGAGTAAGTTATTGATCTTTGTGATCAATATCATCAATAGAAAAATCAAGATAATATATCATCATAACTGTATTTCATATAAAGATCATTGTAAGGATTAAATAAGTATCTAATAAATGGTAATGTTATAAAGCAATCTCTTATTGAAATAGGATGAGAATAAATAAAATAAAATAATTTAGTTCAACTCAAATTTTCACAATGTCTACCAGGTGGCTACATAGTATATAACTTGATGTATTGAAAACAGGCATATGATTTTTAAAAAATTATATGAAAGTAAAACTCTCCTGTCTAAACCATGCATGTTCTTTTATTGTTATTCATAAGTAGTGGCTTAAGTGCTTTTGAAACTGGATTTAAAAATATATATACTGAAACAGTGCAGGTACACTGGCAATTGAAACACTACTCTTTAACTTGAATTACTGCACACAAAGCAGTTCCATGTTGACAGGTAACTATTATTTATGAGAAGATGATATATTACTTTAAGTTCTCCTGACAGTCTTTATGTATATTTCTTTACCCAAGACAGTTGCAATTTAATAGTGCATTAAAATACCATGTGCTATGTCATTTGTCATATGCTATATTTATATAATCTATGCTATTTTCCTGCTTGAGTTCTAATTAATCCAGCAAACACCTCATTACCTTTTTAAAAACCTAACTCTATTTTAAGGTTAACTATTAAACTATTGCAGCATTATGGACACATTAAGTATACGTATATAATTTTCTTGATATCCAAAAAATTCACAGGGCACTGGGGAAACTTTATTTACAGTATCACTTTAGTTATGTTTAATTGTAGCTTTTCCTTATGGCTCTGGCTTTATCTTAAGCTTACACAGTATTTATTTTTTAGTAAAGAATTAGTAATTGAAAGATAATAAAATGTGGTGCTTAGTGAATGGTAGCCATCTAAATAAAAGTAAAAAGATAATTACATATAAATATAACTATAGATTTATATATACATGTAGTTATATGTGTGTGTGTGTGTGTGTGTGTGTGTATACATATACATATATTTTCTTTATCACACCAAAACTCACAGATCATCCTGAAACAGACATCTCATTGAAAAGAGTGCACTCTCCTATTCTCCTGATATCTTCCTAACCTTTTGGCCCTTTCTGACAATTTTAAAAACTCTGGTTTGAGATTTTTGGGTACAAACTATTAGGTAATAATAACCCCAGAATATTGCTAACTGTATACTGCAAGATTGAGTAAAGTGAAAATCATTTTCCCAAGATGCTATCTCAAAATTACACAGAATAAACACAAGAAAAACAAACAAACAAAAAAATCCAAATCAATCAACAAACAAAACCAGTGATATGACATAAATCAGTGTTTATAATCTTTAGTTGAAGAATGATTAGCAAATTGTCTGAGTCGCATTTTAAGAAAAAGTAATGAAGTCCAGAAATCTACACATTTAATAATGTAAGGAAGGGGTTCCTTGGATATATGTTGAAAAATACGGTTAGGAGCTGTTTCTGCTATTTATTTTTTTCTTCTAGATAGCTATTATAGACAATAAATGAAAATACCCCTTATTGACCTGTTTTTAAAACATACCTGATTGTTGCTTAAAAATAACATTTCAGAAATGTACTATTTTACTATTTACAATTAACTTTCTTACTACAATTTGGAGGAAAACTAGTATTTTTTTTTCCTTTAGAACAAGTAGATTTCTTAAAACAATAAATAAAGAATGAATCATTTGTTTCTCCCATATGCACAAATGACAGTTTGGAAAGTGCACATACGTACAACAATAAATAGGGCTGAAAAGAGAGCCACAGAATACTCAAAAGTTGAATGATTGAATATGTAGTTCTTGGCAATAAAAGACTTGGAAATATGTTGTCATTTGGGTAATAATTGGTTTCCTGTGCAGTAAGGACTAAAACCTGAAATGTCAGTAGCTCATGAATTACCATCCAGTAGTGTCCTATGATGGGCTTTCTTATTAGACTTCAATTTTGAGCCATAATAGAATTTCATAAAAGCACTTCCACTTGTATTTAATTTAGACTTTCAATAAGTGCTGTATTTCAGGCAGAAAAAAATGTTTCTAAATGCAATATTTTAAGGTCATATTAGTCCTGCTTGAGACAAAACCCTTTGCTAGTACAACTATCTAGGACAGAGAAAGATATAGAGCTTGTCATTCTCAGTTAAGGAAAAATAAGTCCAATAAAATTGGTTATGTCTTGCTATATAACGAATTTCACTTGGTATTTTGGGATTTTTGTAGTCTGCTTCATTAATGCATACAACAAATATTTAATGAATGTTCATTTTGTGCCCAGGAATCATGCAAAGCACTAAATTAAAAAGCATAATTAAGCTATTGGTCCATCATTGCCTTTGAAAAAGTAACAGTCTGAAGAGTTATTTTCAGTGGAATGAACCTAAAATAATGAATTTTCATAGGTATAAATCAGAGGTTAAAATGAATAAAAGATATTATCTATATATGTATTAACTAAATAAGATCAAGGAAAAAATCTCAGCTTATTACAGGTACTGCACAAATAAAAATTGTATAGATTCTATGTTTGTCACCTAAGATCTTACATATTAAATAAAATTAATAAATAAGAATATAAATGCATAAATATATAGTTACCACATTGAGCAGTACAAAAGGGGAATAGATTAAATAGGATCGCATATTAGAGGTAGATGTTTTTAAAAAAATGAATATACCTTAGGTTCAAAATAAAACATTAATGTATGTGATAACAGGAATAACTAAACAAAGAAAAAAACTATCTTGCTGCCTGTCATTTAGGCAAGGATCATGAAAAAGTAGTCATCTCAGAAAGCTCTTAAAGAAAGCAGTAAGGACACAATAAGATTTAGGCAAAAAGTGTATATCATAAGTAATTAGCATAAATCGAGAAAGGGAGTGTAACTTAATAAAGATAAAATTAAGTAGATATATTAAAAATGATCATGAGAATGAGTCAGAACACATGAGTTGTCCCTAATTCTTTGGGGAGGTAGAGAATACAACTTTTAAATAACATAAAATTAATTCTGGGGGTGTCTCAGTTTTCATATGGGAAAGGTAACTGAGCATTTTCAGGAATAATTGTATAAAAAAGTTAATGGTTTGCCTCTGGTAACAAAAATTTCAAAATCTTCCCCTCCTTCACCCTGGAGTCACTAAGATATATGACAAAAATAAGGCCTTGTAGAAAAAGTCAGGAATTGGCAATACTTAACAGTTAAAGAAGAGAGTATAATCATTAAAAGTTTCAAGAATTGGAGGACAGCCAATTATTAATATTTGGACAGTCACAGTAGGAAAGCTGGTTTGAATTGCTGGACATCTCAGATGGTTACAAAGAACGGCATGCCCCGCTTTGAGAACTTTTACTTTTTGCTTGATTCTCATTTTCAAAGAAGGTTGTGGACTATACAGAATGCAGAAAACGACAATGAACAAGCGAAGTGGGAGTAACAGGATGATGGGAATGAACCAGAGGAGGCAAAACACACATTTAAAGCCACGGAGAGAAGTGTAAACTTTCTTCTTCCAAAGGGATGGCTACTTGAGTGTGTAAGAGAGAAGGTATTAAATACGCGTGTTAGACTGCTCAGTAAGGCCTGATATTCCTGCACATGAAATACGAAGGAAAGAAAACGAATGTGACATTGCCATTGGAGACAGAAGCAAGAGTTAACTGAAAACAGGGACACTAATTATGAGGCTGGGGATGCGGAGAAGAGAGAGACAAAAAGATAAAAAGGTTTCTGTTGCCAGCAGTGGTTTTCGGAATGTGGCAAGGGGTGCACTGCCGCATGGGGAACTGGAAGTGGTGATCAGAGAGCTACATTGTTGGTGGAATATATTGTTCAATAGAGAAGCTTTGCCTTGCTGTTTAGCATTCTAATGATAAAACAAGAACAAAGCTAATTAGGACATTCACAAGAAAGTTTTAAAAACTATGCAACATGTCCAATATGCTATTAGAGGAATTAATTGAATTGGCCAACAGGTTAATAGCATACAATATTGTTGGGAAAATGGTGATGAAAACACACAATTACACGCTATAATACACCCACGACATTCTTCTCCTTTTCTATCCATTCTATAAGTTCTTATCTGTCACTCAGTTTGAAATAGAAACAATATACAAAGCAATGCAGTTTTAGTTAGCCCATGTACATTTCAAGCTATAATTGTCTGCTGATTGATATGAAATTTCTCTAATTCATTTTATCCATATAATTTCTCTCATGGGCAGCTGTTCTTTAAGAGTTTCAATACATTTCTGACACTGAGCTCTAGAAATTTCTTGACAATTATTTAAAATAAAATATTTGACCTACTTAGAAAATTGCCATAGTCTCAAATATAGTTTTATGGCTTATGAAATTGGAAAAATAAAATTCCATGTTTAACTCTCTTCAAATTCCACTGGTAGTTGTATCTATACTCCTTTGAAATACACTTTATTTATATCCAGTGAAAAATGTTGTTATGATTTTGATTTTATATTTATAGTTCCACTTCCTGTTTCCTTTTGCAATTACCTTTGTGATCATTCACTTTAGGGTGGGAAATATTTATTCAAGCAAATTTAAAATAAAAATATTCATCCAATGTGATGAAATTCAGAAAGTCTCTTTCTGTGGGGAGATCTAAAGATTAATTTTATAAATTGCATTATTTCTATACTATTAGTGCATTCTCTCTTGGTTACAACTACGAACTACTAAGTATTATTCAATGGAATGATCAGGATTAAATCTAAACTTACTCTTTCTTTATTATGATTTTGAAATATGAAATACATTGAAATTTAGTTACTACCTTATTCATTATACAGAATAATCAGTAAAACATTTGGTTTGCTTTAGTTACTTTCTAATTGAAAGAGAACTGACATTTATTCCCCTCCATGTGCCAGTAATTGTAATTTGACTACTCACTGTGTGTTCATAAAATGTATAGTGGTACAGACACAGACTTATGAATTTTCCAGCTAACCTCTATGGAGGAAATTGGTAAGTGATACGGATGGCCATATTACAATATTAAAATGTCCATGAGCTGAAATTTCAGAAGAATTAAACAGTAAAAAGGATATGCTATACTCCAGGGTCCCAAAATCATACCGTCTATTGATAATTCACATAATATAGGTAGTCTATGGACTTTCTTTAAGGAAAAGATTCTAGAAAAGACTGAAAGTCCCACATGTCCAACACATGGAAGCCAGACGCAAGAAGATTTGAAGACTTATATGGATAAATATTGTTGACTGCCTTTCCGATTACTCATTGCTGAAACCAAGAGACTATACCTTACAGATGTGGCTGTCAACAGCTTACACAAGAGTTAATAGACTGGAGGTCTAGATGAATGGCTACAGCTAGGTTTTGTATTTTAATTGCAGTTTCCATCCATTGATCTTTTTCCAATAATATAAATTATCATATTTAGAGTGGTTTTCTTTGTTTTCACTGACATTAACTGTGGATGGCCAGTAGCCATTCAAAACTATCATCATTGGTTACATGAAAAGTTTAGACTTTGCCACTATGTAACAAAACTGTCCTTGTACTCCTTGTTTCTTATGCAAATAAAAAACAAAAAACAAACTACCTTCATCTGGAATAGGCAACTTTCATGCTTTCCATGTCCCTTCCTTCTCTGATCCATGTTATTCTCCACTAAACAGTTAATGTGATTTTTTTTAAAGTCATAAATCTGATCAGTTTGGAAGCCTAATTACTATTCATCTACATCTTTACATTTTGCTGTAGGATAAAATTCAAAATCCTTATCATGTTGTATAGTGAAGAATTATGTTTACCTGCTAGTAGCAGTGACTGGAAATATAGTAGCTTTAACAAGATTATTAGTTACATTTTTTTCTCGTACTATGATCTAAAGTAATAAATTTAATATTTGTACTAGAACGTCATGGTGGCACCACAAACCCATGATTCTTTTCCATCTCTGTTCTGCCAACATTAGCTCTTGACTTCCATTTTTAAGGTTATCTCATGTTCCAAGACATTTATGAGGAAGAAAGATAAGAGCCAAAAGAGTGCACACTAGCCATGTATTTATTTTTTTAAGAATATTAAGCAATGGTGTCATCCTACATTTTCCTCCTATGTTTCCTTAACCAACGTGGTTAGGCGTGGGTAACACTAGAAGATTTGGTTGTTTTTCTGGGCACACTTAGGTTACAGGTCAGAAAATTTTGCCTTGGGAGGCCAACATCCAAAGAACAAAGGTATCTGATATCAGAATACAACACGATTATTCAAATGTTTCCATGTGCAATTTATTCCTATTGTAAAAGTATTGCAAACTCCAACTATAATATTATTTTAAAATATTATCTTAAAATATGACTATTAATATATATTTTTGAAATCATACCTGGTCATTCCATGTAAATCGAAATGTTAATTTTGATAAAGTGTTTTTAAAGTGCTTTACAAGACATGAGCTGTCAAGTCAGTTTAAAAAAGATTATTTGAACCTGTGCTCTATGTGATGGTGGTTTTTTAATAAATTGAAACTGTGTGTAATCTAAAATATGTGTATTTCAATTAGTTCGGACTTCATAAGGCTTTCAAGCTTACAAGGGGAAGATTCACAATTATATTTTAAAAGAAGAGAGCTATTTTTATTGTGATCATTTATAAAAAGCTGGAGTTCTACTCAGCCAAAAAAAAGCAATGGTGATCTAGCACCTCTTGTATTATCCTAGATATAGCTGGAGCCCATTCTACTAAGTGAGATATCACGAAAATGGAAAAAGAAGCACCACATGTACTCACCGTCAAATTGGTATTAACTGATCAATAAGTGCACATATAGTGGTAACATTCACTCAATGTCGGGCAGGTGGGAGAGGGGAGGAGGGGGTGGGTATATACACACCTAATGGATGCGGTGTGCACAGTCTGGAGGGTGGACATGTTTGAAGCTCTGACTCGAGTGGGGCAAAGGCAATATATATAACCTAAACATTTGTACCTCCATAATATGTTGAAATAAAAAAAATCAGAAGAGAATAAAATAAAAAACAAAAGAAAAGAAAATTCAAAATATGAAAAGAAATTTCCTACAGGTCTATACATTAGTTTGTGGGAATTCATTGAGCTGTATTCATATGATATCTTCACCTTATTGTATGTTTATTAAACTTCAATTAAAAGTATTTTAAAATACTTAAAAATGGCCCTAAGATTGAAAATATTTATCTGTTATTAGCTTCTATCTTCATATAATACTATGTCTACTTTTACATGCAGTACAAGGGCCTTAAAACTGTGTATACTCAATTCAATTCTTTCTTTATACAATTATTGTCATACTATAAATATATAATACATTCCTATTAATTTCGTTTTAGATATTCAATTACTTTTAGAAAAATTAAAATAAGAAAATGGACCAGATTATATATATATTTAATGTATTCTATTTCCAGTACTCCTTATCAATTGGTTTGATCCAAATTTCTGTATTGTTTTAATTCTTCTGTCTAAAGGACTACTTTTAACTTATTGCATAGTACAGGCCTACTGAAAATACACCCTCTTAGTTTCTATTTGCCTAATAATTACATCATCTTTAACCTTGAACAATTTTTTAAGAATATACAATTCTAATTGAACAGTGAGCTTTTTTTGACATTTAAAATGTCACTTCCTGTGTCGGATTTGTAGCACGTCAAGAAACAACGGAGATATAGCACCTCTTGTATTCTCCTGGAAAGCGCTGGAACACATTCTGCTAAGTGAGGTATCCCAAGAATGGAAAAACAAGTACCACATGTACTCACCATCAGATTGGTTTCACTGATCCACACTTAGGTGCACATATAGAAATAACATTTATTGGATGTTGGGTGGGGGAGGGGGGAGGGGGAGGAGGGGACGGGCATATGCACAAACAGTGAGGGTGATGTACCTCCCAGGGGTGGACACACTTGAAGCTCGGTCTTGGGAGGGAAGAGGGGCAAGGGCATCATACGTAACCTAATCATCTGTACCCCCATAATATGTTGAAATAAAAAAAAAAAAGAAAAGAAAAAGAAAAACAAGCAAAAAAAATGTCACTTCCTTTGTAGTTTTCATAGTATCTAATGGGAAGTATACTGTAACTCATATATGTGTTCCTATATTTAAGGCAATCTTTTATTTTAGCTACTTTCAACATTTTTATTTGTTTTCTGTTTTTCACCTGTGTGACTATTATATGCCAAGGTGTTTTTATTGCTGTTATTGTTGTGATTTGGTTTTGATTTTATTCTGATTGGTGGTCTTTGAGCTTTTTAGATCTACAATGTTATGCAAAAATTTTAGGGAAAAAAAACCTTGGGACAATACTTCTTTAAATATTTCTTCCGACTCATTATCTTTCCTTTTCTTCTGGGATTCTAGTTACACTTATTTTAGTCCATTTGATAATATCTTGCAGCTCTTTAACTCCATTTTTTTTTAGTCTTTTAAGAAAATTTGTATTTGATTGTGGATGATTCCTGTTAACTTTTTCAAAAGTTCACTGATTTTTTTCTTAGCTGTGTGAAGTCAACAAACATGTCCTGTAATTGTGTTTTTTACTACCCACTTTTTTACAGGAGTTTTAATTATTCTATCCATTTTTCTTGCTGTAGTTATTCTTGTTTGTTGTCCAACTTTGTCATTACATACTTTAATGTATTAATAACAGTTGCTTTCAAATGTCTCTTCCAACACGTATGTCACAATTGAGTGTGCTTCTATCATTTTGCCTGTTGACAACATGATTTTTATGTTCTTTTTATGTCCTTTAATATTGTGTTGTTATTGAAAACTAGTTGCACAAGGTAAAATAGTTTGAGATAGTTTACAAATCTAGAAATGAGCAAAATTTTCCTTCCGCTAGAAATTTAATGTTGATGATTATGTAAATCTAGACAGTATTTTAGATGAATTTTGAATTTGTAGTTGTTATCCTCAGGCACTGAAGAATTGAATATCTTCCAGTGTTCCTTTTATTTAGATGGAGAGCCTAGTCGCTAAAAGATTTTTTTCAATGTCTGCTCCACCTTCTGCTGTCATTAGTGATGCTTGCACTTTATTGTTTTATTTAAAACTTCAGCTGAATTCTTCTTAAATAATGTCGGACAAAATTAGTTCCAGGTAAGCAAGTGCTCGCATTTTATTTCACTTTGTAGGTATCTGATTAGTTAGTTACTGCCCTGTCACATTGGCTCTCTGATGGGTTAAAAAGAAATTGTGAATTTGCAGAATGTCCAAATTTTGTTATTGTTGCTGTTGTTAAAATGGAAGTGATGCTTATTTGAAGTTTCTCTATACTAAGTGGAAACAGAAATCAATATGTATTTTTTTAATAAAACTTAAATAAGGCATTTCTAAGATGATATCTATAAAAAGTGTTACCTTTACCTTTAACAACTGCTTAATTTTGAAAAAAATGAAGGTTTATATATTTTTAAATCTTCAATTCACATTGTAGAGAAAAGCTTGTCTTCCTTCTCCATGTAATAATCTTCTTTTCTAGATTGATTTTCTTTATAAATTGCTTAGTACTTTTAGTAAAGTGAGAAAAGTACAAAGTAATTATATTTATTACATAAACAATGAATTTACACATTTTCTTTTTTATAAATAATTCTAGCTTTTTTTTTTTATTTCAGCATATTATGTGGGTACAGATGTTTCTGTTACATATGTTGCCCTTGCCCCCACCTCCCTCCCTAAGTCCGAGTTTCAATTATGTCCATCATTTGGGTGGTGCACATTGCACTCTTTGTGCATGCATATACCTCTCCTCTCCTCCCTCCTCCCCC
>CAUYSK010094304.1:0-28013 GCA_963575035.1 Avahi laniger | reverse complement strand
CATTCTACTAAGTGAGGTATCCCAAGAATGGAAAGACAAGCACCACATGTACTCATCATCAATTGGTATTAACTGATCAACACACAAATGCACATATAAGAATAACATCTATTGGACGTTGGGCAGGGGGAGGAGGGAGGGGGGAGGAGGGAGGAGAGGAGGGGTATATGCATGCACAAAGAATGCAATGTGCACTACCCAAATGATGGGCATAATTGAAACTCGGACTTAGGGAGGAAGGTGGGGGCAAGGGCAACATATGTAACAGAAACATCTGTACCCCCATAATATGCTGAAATAAATAAAAAAAATTAAAAAAAAAAAGAAATCAAAAAAAACCAAAAGGTAATCATAATGCTATTCTTATGATGAATGTTAAACAAATTAATAGGTATGCTTATATTTTAAAGCCCCCTATTCACCTCCATGAATTGAGTTCATTCAAATCAAAATATGTTAACCAATATACTGACAACTTTCCTTCAGATGATATTATTTTTTTTTTTTGCAAATTTAGCAATTCTTTTAAATGTTTAGAAAAAGTGGAAAAGAGATATTTCATTCTACGTAGACAATGGAAAGTTGGACTGGATCCTAAACTAGTAATTTAATGCCTACACCACTGAATTTTTATTTGAATTATCCCTGGTATGGTAAATGGAAAAATGACCACAACCCTCTACTCATTCCTGATCCCATTCCCCATCAAATTGGCAAAGTCATACTTTACAGATCTAGAAAAACAGTTCTATGCTTTCTTTGGAATGAGATAAGAACCCAAATAGCCAAAGCAATCTTAAGCAAAAAGAACAAATCTGGAGGCATTGTCAGACTTCAAACTATACTAAAGGGCTACCGTAACCAAAAGAGCATGGTATCAGTATAAAAATAGAAACATAGACCAATGAAACAGAACAGAGAACCCAGACATAAAACTATCTACCTACAGCCAACAGACCTTTGACAAAGCAGACAACAACACACACTGGGGAAAGGAAGCCCTATTCAATAAATGATTTTGGGAAAATTGTATAGCCACATGCAAAAGAATAAAACAGGACCACTACCTCTCACTACTCACAAAAATTAATTCGAGATGGATAACAGACTTAGATTTAAGGCATAAAATCATAAGAATTCTAGAGGAAAATGTAGGAAAAACTCTTGTAGATATTGGCCTAAGCAAAGAATTTATGACATTGGAACTATTGCCCCAATGGCAATCATGGCAATAACAAAAATAAATAAATGGGACTTGATTAAACTGAAAAGCTTCTGCACAGCTAAGGAAATGATCAACAGATCAAACAGACAATTTACAGAATGGAGGAAATATTCACAAGCTACATATCTAATAACAGACTAATAACCAGAATTTACAAAGAACTCCAGCAAATCAGCACGAAAAAAATAAACAACCCCATTAAAAAGTGGGCAAAAAACATGAGCAGAAGCTTCTCAAAAGAAGAAACAAATAGCCAATAAATATTTGAGAAAATGCTCAATGTCACTAGCCATCAGGGAAATGCAAATTATAACCACAGTGGGATATCACCTAATCCCAATGAGACTTTTATTAAAAAGTCCAAAAACAATAGATGTAGAGAAAAAGGAATGCTTACACACTGTTGATGGGACTGCAGATTAGTACAACCTCTATAGAAAACAGTATGAAGACTCCTCAAAGAACTAAAAGTAGACCTACCATTTGATTCAGCAATCCCACTATTAAGTATTTACCCAAAGGAAAAGAAGATTTTTCATCAAAAAACCACTACACTCGAATGTTTATTTCAGTGCAATTCACAGTTGCAAAGATGTGGAATCAACCCAAGTGCCCATCAATTCATGAATGAATTAATAAAATGTGGTATATGTGTACCACGGAGTTACTCAGCCATAAAAAAATGAATTAATATCTTTTGCAAAAATCTAGATGGAACTGGTGACCATTCTCTTAAGTGAAGTATTTCAAAAATGGAAAAACAAACACCGCATGTACTCACTATTAAATTGAAACTAACCAATGAGCACACATGTGCACAGAGGGAAGTAAAACTCAGTGGAAATCAACAAGGGGGAGGGGGTAGAAGGGAGGGGTAAAAAACCTACCTAATGGGTACTATGAACACTATTTGAGTGACAGGCACATCTATAGATGGGACTCAAGCATTACAAAAGTGATCCATGTAATCTAAAACATTTGCATCCCTTAACATTTTAAAATAGAAAAAAATTTGATATGGCAAGAGAAACAGAATTTGGGCCAGCAATGGAGGTATTGTCACAAGGACCTATTCTGTCTCCAGGTTGAACCACCAAGATATGTGTGGTGTATCTTGGCTTTGGGGGAGTTCAAGGCAGAAGTTCCTAGTGGTGTTTTCATGCCTCTACAGTCACTTTGTCAAGTTGGACTAACTGGTTATGCCAGGTAAAAATAAAATCCGACCTTGGTGGTTACCAGGGGAGTTTCAGGCTTTAATAGCTCATCATAAATCTCACTCCTCATAGCTTGTCTAAGAGTCAAAGCCAGACACCCAGCCTTTCCCAGAGTTAAGGCTACAGTCTTTCCTGTCCAATTGTAAATCAACTCTATCCAATACACTCTCCATTCAAGTGCATGTTAAAAACTGCTTCTTTCTCCTACCATAGTATACTATGTATATTTAATCTATGCCTTCTCCCACCTCTGTACTTTTTGCTCTATTTATCTTTTCTTATGTGTGAACTAATTTAATTGCTTGCTCCCTTCCTTCTTTTCTTCCTTGCACACTTACTAATCACTAGTAGATACTTAGGCTACTGAAATACATTTTAAAAATTCTGTACTCATTCAATTCATAGTCTAGTGTTCCTCTATCTTTCAGGTTCTCACCTAACAATAATATCTGTTAAGAAATTTAGGAGTAAAAGAGCCAGGAAAGTTTAGGATGCAAAGAGCTTGTCCCAGGCTTAACCTGGAGATCATTGTCCCTTGAGTGCTATTAGTAAAGTTTAGTCTTAGACCTCTCCTAAGAAAACACCCTTCACCCCAGACAGTGTAGTATGATACTTTTATTCTAGAAACACTAAAGTTTGACCCTGAAAATGATTATGTGGATGAAGGAAATAGTAAATTAGTGCTTATCTTACTCTTAACTCTTTGAAGTTATGACTTGAGTTTTTTCGAAAATCATTCAAGAGAGCCACCTTTCAGCAAGGGTAATTGATTTATGTCTCTTCTGAACTGAAGGAAGAAGAAATTTTCTGGATGTAGCCTTGAACAAAAGCAAATGTTGAGTTGACCTCATTCTCCATCTATTTATAGCATAACAGCAGATGAGAAGGCCAAATAAAAAATAATAATAAAAATTAAACATACACGCACACATGCACACACACAGGTACACACACACTCCTGGTTAAATCCGTCAAAAGAAAAAGTCTCCTCTTAATAATTCTAGGTAATTATCCCCTTTCTCTTAAGGAGTTTCAACAAATGTACATAAATTCACTTCACTCCTCTCCACTCTTCTCTTACAGTCAGTCATGCCATTTCGATGCTTCTAAATCTCCACTTTCTCTCATATCCATTGTCTTCTTGTACTCTCACTATATTAGTTCATTCACTCATATTTTGTTATCTGGAATAATATTCTAATATACCAACCATTAGTAATTCCTCTGTCAACAATATTTTACCTCTTAATCCAGATTTTTTCACTTTGCCAACAGAAATATATTTCTAATACGCACACTGGAATATTTAAATCAATTTCTCAAGAAACTTCCAGGACTACTAATTGTGTAAATAAAGTCCAGATCTCCATAGATATCTGTCCCTACTCTATCTTTAACACACTCAATTCACAAATAACTTTCATCTGCTCTGTGGGATAGGCTCAGTGGTGAGCCCTCGTGGTGTCCCTGTTCGCTGCCCTTCCACCTGCCTTCGTGCAGGTCCTGCTGCTCAGAGAATACAGCGGTAGCTCCACACTGTGCCCAGACAGACAAAACCAGTATCTCTTCCCCAAATCCCTCACATTCTTTCTTTTCCTCATTAGTTCTTTTGATATTTTAAAACATTTCTTTATAGAAATGTTCAAACATACCTTTAAAAATAGAGAATAGTATAATAAAGACTCATATCAATCCACTTCCCAATTTCAACTGAATTATCAGTGATGGGCAAAATTTACTTCATTTATACCCCTCACCCACTTCTCCATCCCTACTGTTCGATTATTTTAAGGAAAATTTGAGTCATTCAGTCAAGAGTCTTTTCAAAGAGCAACTGTCCATCACCTATTTGATTGCCTGGAAGAACGGTTGATATAGGGTAGGCAGGATAAGTTCTTAATTTTCTGCTTCTATTCACCAGTTTTCAGAATAATAGGAAATTGATGTGCTAGTAAAAATTAAAGATGATGACAATTTAGTTGTTTTATTCTCATTTTGAAACCACGGATTTTAACATATTTGATGAGTTTCAACCCATTGAAGTCACTGATCTTTGTGATACTCAAATTTCCCCATCTTTACCCAGAGCCAGCCTTTCAATTTGGCTCTTATTTCCTCTTGTATACCACCAGCAGTGCTTGATACATTCTTTGCCTTCTAGTATTATAATATCTTCTGTAGTTTTCATACCAGGCAGACCTCGAACCTGGCATTTCTCCGAGAATCTCTGCTTGCTTTCCAGGGAAAATGGGATTAATAGTCCTCATCTGAATGAAGGTGATTATTGCTACTAGGTTGGGATATTAGCCCTTTTCAGTGATCAAGACCAATAAATCGTTTTCTGCAGGTAAAATATCCCATGAGTTAACACTATTTTCAATTTACATTTAAAGATACAGAGTTTTTTAACTTTTAAAAAACTTTAATGAGTCAATTTTATTGTATGCTTGATTCTACATATCATTAACATAATAACTTGTTTGCTTCATCCTACAGTGTATATATAATAATTACATAATAACATGACCAATGTTGTTATTCACAATACGAATATTATTGCTATTGTTTAAGAAGTCGCTACAGTTATTTTGGTCTTTAAAGTATAACAGCCAGAGACAGGCACATTACAAGTTTTTAAGTTTATGAAAAATAATTCTCCTTAGTGTGTTTAAGCTACTGAGTCTATACACGCACACACACAAACAACACTCCCACACACATACACATACTATGGTGACTCTCCTGACTAAGGCAGCACCAGGCCCAGTTCGTTGGTCGACGCAAGCACCTAATATACTAATATTTTTGAATATTGACTAAAAATGACTTAGAAAAACAGCTTGGTCAAAGATGAGGTAAAGGGTCTCAATATCTACAGATAAGCAGCAAGAGAAGGCTCGTGCTAATAAAGCCTCATGATGAGAATTTTAGGGATAAATGGTAGGCTGAGAGAGACAGTTTAATGTAAATTTGCTTTTGGTCCTTCAAATCACACTCGGCTGGAGAAAGCCTACGTGGCTTCCAGTTACTTTCCAATGTCAATATTTTCTATAGTGAAAACAGGCATTATAACCTACGAGCCCAGTTTATTCTTCGATGATATTTACAGACTTTTTTTTATAATTTTAGCATAAATTGGTGGAATTTACCTGCATCTTACAAATCCAAATACAGAGAAGACGAACTTGTGCCTGACAGGTAGGAAGGAAAAGGCATAAAAATGGTTCTGGTTGTTAGGATGAGATCCTGAAACTCAAAGTAAATGGCTGAATTTCCTCTTATTCCAAAGGCCTCTTTTAATAACCTTTAGGTAATTCTTATGAATGAGCCAGTTAGTGGAAAAATTATAAAATATTTCTATGTTCACTGTGTCTAGTTTTAGGCCTCACGCACTGGGAGAAGGTTGATTTAGACACAAGTAGCACACAGTTCAGTGCTCATTCCTTAGGAAAAGAAGTCACTATTAATGAGGTGACTGCTGTAATTATACGGATGCTCTTATTCTTATTCAAGGTGAATAGCACACAGGGCTGGGTGGGGGAGACACACAAACACCAACAAGATGAATGACTGATATCTGAACAATATAAACAGTCATAATCCAGGTACGACTGAACAAATATCTAAATTCTCGAATAAAAACAATCTTACTGGTAAAAACATCTCCTAAGAATTCAAATAAGTTCCAAGGAATTTTAGAGGACATTCTAATGTTTCCAAGGACTACTGGGGGAAGAGCAAAGTGCTATTTCCAGTAAAAATTAATAAAAGACAGAGATAATAGGCTTCAAACAAATATCCTGGGACAGCATGAGACCAGAACTTATTCTGGGCCCCTTCATAAATTTAAATGCCATTTTGGACAGTTCTTAAGCTGGAGAAGTAAGCTTTAGTTTTTCACAAAGGGGAGTCTATATAACTCTGGCACACAGCTGTGTGATTAACTGCAGTTTATATATGCAAAATCAGCTCTGCCCTTCCACTTTAATACTGAAAAACAAAATTGCTACTTGGACCAGAAATGTTTAGAAGGGGAAAATAGAGAACAGAAAGAGGAGGCTGGGGATGCACACAGAAAAGCATGGTAAAAAACAGACTTTAAAACAAGAAGGTGACATAAAGGTTATCCCTGCAGCACAACAGGATATTTTTAGTTGATTTAAAATTCCTCCAGAACACCAAACCCAATGAGGGTTTGGACAGAGAAAGAAAAAACAGGGGAGGGAGGGGAAGAACAACAAAAATTACATAATGGATAATGCATAAATAGTACATAAATAATGATAATTATAATACATGAACACTATCTTTAATATATCTAGATAACAGTAAGTCCCACAAACCCCATAATATGGTAAGTGAGGTCAAATCACCACAAATGACAACCAACAGCAAAATCAGAATAATCTCAGCAACCAAATGTGCAGGAAAAGACAGAATTAGAAAAATCTCCGTTTTGACACCCTAATGAACCAAGTAATTGAATCGTTAGAGGAAAGGTGGATGGGGAAATCAACTAAAATGGTCAATCTGCCTGCCAACACCTAAATCCAGCTTGTTGTTCTAGTCACATCAGAGTCAGTATAAATGATCATTTTGTGGTTTTACTGAGAAGCATTTTAAAGCAGGTGGTATTCTATGGAGTAATCTTGTTAAAATTGAAACTTGACTCTAGCCAACTTCTAGAGGTAAGATCCATTCTTGGGATATAAGAGGGGTAAGAAAACAGGCTCAATGATATCAAGAAAGAAAACCACCAAAGAAAATGGGACTGTCCTACAGGACTGCGGATACTGCTGCTGTACTAATGACAGGGAAAAAATGGGAGGTGGGAGGGGTATTAATTAAGTTCAAAGAGACTTTATGTAGGTATAGATATATAGAGATATACAAAGATATATAATAGATATATAAAGTAAATATAAAGTCTCAGTTTTATTTTAATATACATTTGAACAAATAAACTGTAAAAATATATTTAAGGGACAACCAGGAAAATCTGGCCTTGAACTGGGTATTAGATTCTACCAAAGGATTATTGTTGGTTGTACTAGTCGTGATCATAGCATTGTGATTATGTAAGAAAGTGTACATTTTAAAGAGATGATTACTGATATCTGAACATTACAGACAGCCACAATCCATGTACAATAGAACTGTACATCTAATTCCACAAATAAAATATCTTATTGGTAAAACCATCTCCTAAGAATTTAAATAATTACAGGTAGATTTTAGAATTTTAGATTTCTAAAATTTAGATTTTAGAAATGTGAAAATAACACAATGTCCAAAATTTACTTTTAAACTATTTTATTTAAAAAAAAATGAAGAAAAGTGTGTCAGAGTAAAAGTGAAGAAAATTTGGCAAAAATTTGGTAGATTTTTAAGCTGAAGAATGTGTATTTCACTATTATACCCTGAGTGTATTCATTTGCACATATGAGAATAACATCTATTGGATGTTGGACAGGGGGGAGGAGGGACGGGGAAGGAGGGAGAGGGGACGGGTATATGCATACACAAAGAGTGCAATGTGCACCACCCGAAGGATGGACATATTTGAAACTCGGACTTGTGGGGGGGAGCAAGGGAAACATATGTAACCTAAACATCTATACCCCCATAACATGCTAAAATAAAAAAATAAATAAATAAAAATAAATTGAAAGCATATAAATTGCAGCTTTTTTATTCAACAAATATTTATTTGGCATGATCTTTGTGCTAAGTATGGGAATTAAATGTTGATTTATTATTGTAGGCTATGTAGACTTAGAATTTAATTTTTACTTTATAGGAAAGCCAAAAACAGGTAAATAAAATATCCTATAAAGCTACATGTGCCATGAAGGAGATAAACAGGATACTAAAATAGAGAATATTGGGAGGACTGTCTTAGACATGGCAGGCAGGTGGGATGGGATTGGCACCCTTAGAAGACAAACATTAGGCTGAAAACCTAAAAGGTTTAGTCATTTTTTTTTTTTAATGAAGAAAAAGTTTTCTAGGCAGAGAGAATGACATTTATGAAATCTCTGTGCTGGGAAAGAATTTGGCTGGACAAATAATTGAAAAGGCTTTGGAACTCGATGAGATGGAAGGAGGAAAGGGGATCTCATAGTTAGCAGATTTCCTAAGCTTTAGGAAAAGACAAATTTGTATTTTAGTTTATGTGCAATAGAACGCTACAGAAGAGGCTTAAGAGAATGTTTTCCTTTTCACATTTTAAAATCAACAGAATTGTTGCCTATAAAACAGTTTGGAAAATATAATGTATTTATCTGTTTCTTCAGTTGACTACACAATAGATAAGAGCAGTAAGTGCTGGCTTAAGGTTCTATGGAGATACAAAAATATTACTTTTTTTTCCTCCTAGTAGTTTCAGAACAGGAAAGAGAAAAACAGGGAAAAATAATTGAAAATTGAATGCTCTCCAAGACGTAGTTATTGTTTAAAGTTTTAAGCAAGTCTACTTTCAACACAAGAATATCACTAACTTCAATAAAGAACATATTTTGGTTTGGGACAGTTGCTACAGTTTGTCTCCTGATAGAGAGGTGCAGCTAGGCATAGCAAGGTTCTCCTGAATTCCAAATGAGTGATTTTAGAATGTGAGTCCTAAGATACATAAAAACCCTTAGGAGAAAAAATAAAACAACAACAAACAACAAAGCAAAACAAAAAACTGTTTCTGATCCTTTTATTATGCCAAAGTAAGTGTGGATAACTACTTCTGTTAGAATGTATGCTAAATGACACCAAGAGAAACATGTCTGTCTGTATTTTTTTTTAATCAAAGTTCTTTATTTACATTATTTTAGTTCTATTTTTAAGGAGTTTTCAGACTCAGATTCAGAATTTAACCAAAAGCCAGATTTGCCTAGTGAAATAGCTGTTTCAGACAAGTGTGACTTATTTTCAACATATGCTGTACAAGCAATTGTATTAGGATGACATCCATCAGAGATAATGGCAAGCTAAAAATGGCACTATCATATTTCATTCTGATAACCATAAAAGCATACACAGGAAGCCCTAATATTTCAGGTTACAGGAAGAAATCCTCTAGTTGGTTTTCATAGCATAGATGTGTTTTAGCCAAAAGAGTAGAAAAAGGGCAATGCTCAGAATTAATCCAGTCATGTTTATAATTCCGTTTTGGTGCGCAGAAATTTATTTCAAGTCAGTCTCTGCTTCTAGTTTCTGGATCAACATGATTATCATTATCATTTATCAAACAGGTTAGCATGCCTTTCTGTGCCTCATACTCTCGCCATACATTGGCCAATTATTGAGTCAATTCTGATCGTGTTTATTCTGCATGAAAAGGTACCTATCCAAGCTAATAGACGTTGACAGTTAATTCTAACGAGAAACTCCATCTTATAATTTTACCCTAAATGTAAACTTTTCACTTCCTTTCTCCAGAAAAGAAAAAAAAAAAAAAAAAGCACTACCTGGAAACTGTCCTTGATGTGAGTCAGGGGAAGATTTTTCAACTCATAGAAACAAAGCAGAATGTTTATGATGTGTGTATCTGCTACAGACAGCCCTCACTCTCTGGATGTAATATGTTCGATTCTGTGTCATTGACATTCTTTTCTCATCAGAGAAAAAATTATAACAAGAAGTCATAGCCTGACTTTAAAAATCATGTGCTAGCAGTCTAGCATTTACTTGTCAAAAGTCACATTTTCTACAAAGGGGACATTTGAGCAAAAATAAGGAGGCTGCGTTGGAGGGATACCTGGAGGTACTGGGGGGTATTCCAGGAAGAGGGGAGAGCTATTTCATGCTTACATGGTGAAGGTACAAGTTAAGGAACAGTGAGGGTTTTTATTTTATTTTTCCATGGTAGGAGAGCTGTGACGGGCCTGTTATTCTAACAGAGTCAGAGCAGGTAGGACATAGCAAATAACAGGAAGCATCCCGGCTCTTCCTATGAGAGACACAGGTAATCACTAGAAGGCTGTGATACTGGGAATGATGTGATTGAATTTAGGTTTTAAGCAATGTCTGCTGTATTGAGAATAGGCTTTAAGGGTAATGGTGGAAGCAGGAAGACCAATAAACAAGACCAGTAATGACACAGTTGAGTGGTCAGATGGTGGAAAGATTTGGCAGCACCCTTTGTGGTATCCTTGTGGAGAAAACAAATAGATGTGGCTGGAATGATTGGCTAATTCATGTAATTTATAGTTAAGTGCTTAAATAAATCAAATTGACCTAATTTAAAGCCTCTTATCCCAGGATTCTGACCTTGAACTTTAACTATTCGGTTGTGTCATTAATGATATACAATAGCAGAAAATGTATGCTTGTAAATTTTACAGGTAAAAAAGATGGAGACAAATATGCTAATTAATATATTGGATGAATACAAGGTACATTTCCACAAACGTAAAATTATAGTCCTATGGCTATTTAAATAAAATGACTAGAAAACAAGAAAACAAATAAATCTCTTCAAATATAAGAGTATTTTGAGTAAATAAACTGAGGTGTTTTATTTAATTTTAAACATATTATCAGTTAATGTACGAAGCCTCCTTAGAAATTGAATGTAATTTTAGAGAACATATTAATGTATAAAATATATAATTATACTAGCTAAAAACAATAAAAGTATACTATCTCAAATAAAGAATTCATTTCCAAATAGACTGGCTCAAAATCTAGTCTTAACCAAGATGTTATAACGCATGTTTTTGGAGACATAAAGTCAGCATGCTGCCTGCTTAGTGTATATTTTTATTTTTTAAGTGAGCCAATGTAATAAAAAATGAAGAGACTTCATCATAAGTATTTATATTGCCAGATCTGAGAAGTTATGCTTTTCTGTTAATGTTATATTTTACAAAAGTTATTGTCAAATGTGAGCATTTTTGGTGAAGGACTTCAGATATCCCAGAATCTTCGACATTTATGCTGCTACAATAATGCCCTTTAGTCTGGTAAAATAAAAATCAATACAGGAAGATCAAAGGAGACAGGCTGTGAGTCATGATGGAAAACTTAATGAGCTTTGGAATTATTCAAGAATTGGACATAAAGAAGTGAATTCTTTGTTATTAGAAGTGATTAAGTAAATGCCGAATTACTCATCTGGCATGTGTGGGCTGAGGCTGGAAGGCAGAGAATGTCTAAGTGGTGGAAAGAGATTGAAACCAGAAATGGACACACCCAGGGTGTCCTCTGGTGTACAAGAAGGAAAGACTCTGGTAAAGGAGAAACAGTGGCAGCAGCTCAAATTAATCTGTTTGATTGTCACTCATATCCAAGCAAGCAGAACGCTTCATGTAAGAGGGCACTGCAGAGAGCCCCTCCCAGCAGGAACAGTAGGTGGAAACAGAAGGCGGGCGACACTCTGATTTGGTTTGGTTCAAGATCCCAATCTGCGTCTACTCTGTGGGGCTCAAGAAAAATTTCTACCTTCTCCACAAGAAGATGTGGGCTAAGCTGAATAATGGGTACTTGCAAGCCAGTGCACAATGACGCTAAAATTTACCCAGAAACAATTTCAAAGTCAGAAGATCAAAAGGTCAGACTGTGAGGTCAGGATGCAAGGATCAAGTAAAAGTGAAAGTGAAGAGTTCCCTTTTCTATATAAGAGAGAAAGAACAACTCAGGGAGCAGTGTGTGAAGGAGGATAGTTAAATTTTTAAGTCTTCAAACACTGGACATTCAACCAGGTGTTTTTATTACTGGAGGCAGGGGCATCTTGATTGCCTGGTTAAGATAGGCACAGGGAATTTGGGGGACAGGGAGAATAATCTTGGAAGCACCAGGATTGACAACTAGTGGGTCTTTACCCACAGGGACCTTAGACTAGATGCACAAATATCTGTACACCTGCTATAGAAGTGCATCCACCAAGAGATGCAGCAGTAAGGGACCAAAAAAAAAAAATTTCTATCAAACCATGGAGCAAATACATGTTAAATAAATAGGAATTGATACTTAAATATTATTGAGTAAGGTATCTAGTTGTATGAAAGTATTTTATCTTCTTTATAACTTAATTTAACTATACCATATAAAATAATAGTAATAGTAAAAATATTTGTGTTTTAAGATAGTTTATATGTGTATTTTCAAATATAGGAAAGAAAAAACTATGGGAAATTGTTTCTTAATTTCCCATTGTTTTAGGAAATCCTTCTCTTAGGCTGCAAAGTCATAGATGCAGTACTTAATTATAGTGTATTATTATTGAGCTAAAATAGGTGATAAAAAGTGAAAAGACTCCTGAATTCTGATTTTGAGTCACAACTAACAATAAGAGTAATAAAAGACAAATATTTTAAATTTTTTTTGAGATAAGGTCTCACTTTATTGCTTAAGCATGAAGACAGTGGTGTGATCATAGCTCACAGCAACCTCAAACTCCTGGGCTCAAATGATCCTCCTGCCTCAGCCTTCCGAGTAGTTGGGACTATAGGCACACCACCATGCTCAGCCCGAATAGATTAATTTTTAATATTCTAATTGCTGGTTAACAATGTCTTTATGCAGATGTATCTCTAGTTATTATCTTCCTGTTAGATATACTGCTACAGTTAAAAATTTACTGCTATTACTTAGGTTACAATTTAGATAGCAATAGGGATTAGAATTTTTTAGGATTACTATTGTAATTTTCATATCTATCTCCCTATCTATAGATAATAGTCAACATTTTTGCTCTAAGTAATGTGTTTTACTTTTTAATTTTTAAATATTGGGATAGTTGAATTATGAGGCAATAAAAATTGTTAAATAAAATTTATGATTAAGAGCTTGGGACTTTAATTATGAATATAATATGAATCCTTTTTATTCCTTGAGAGGCATTTCATGCCTAAATTAAAACACTTAATATGGTGTCAGGAAAAAAAAAAATCAGACATAGGCCATTAATTAGAGTTAATTAAAATCAAACAATTAGCATAAGAATTTGTCATTGAGTCCATTATGTTATAAAGACAGTTCTAATTTAATCATCATAGCCAGAGCCTTGGAATAATGCCTCCACGGCAAGCACAGCCATTTTGAAGAAAGGTGTTTGCCATTTAGACGAGGTCTTTCCACAAGGGAGTCACGTATTAAAGGTTGTCAGAAGGGAGAAGGGGGGCCTACTTCTAGAGAAATATTATTCTATGGCTTTATCATTTTTTCTTCCTTCTCTGAGGAAGAAAATGAATTTCTCACCTAGACATCAAAAAATTCTGGGAAGCATTCCATCTGCATTTGCACAGAAGTTTGCAGCACTGTCAGTCTCAGTCAAGACCTGAATCAGATGCTCTCGAGGAGGGCTTTCCCTGTTCCTTTGATGTCTACACACAGGCTGTGTGAGAGCAGGTGGTTAGGGTCATGACTGGAGTCCAAACGTTGACCTGGATGAAGTTATGAATTGGGAGAAAAGAAGGACTCATTTGCTGCTGCATGTTAGAACAGCTCTGAATTTTTCCAATGTTTTAGAATAATCCCATTTATAACTAAATGGGATCTACATTACATAGCTTTACAACTTTTTGCTTTCTAATAAATACAGATTTATAAAAGAAAAATTATATTATGAGTGTATTAGGGTTCACCAGAGAAACAGACCAACAGGAAATATATATATGTGTGTATGTGCGTGTGTGTATGTGTGTGTGTAAACATACAGAAAGAGAGTGAGAGAGAAAGAGAGAGACGGAGAGAGAAAAAGATTTGAAGGAATTGGCTCATGCAATTGGGAAGGTTTGATAAATATAAAACCAGAGGGTGGGCCGAAAGACTGAAGACCAAGTGAAGGGCTATAGTTCGAGTCCAAAGCCAGTCTGCTGGCAGAATTCCTTCACTCAGGAAAGGTCAGTCTTTACTCTATTAAGATCTTCGACTGACTGCTTGAGGCCCACCCACATTATGGAGGGTAATCTGCTTTCTTCAATGTCTACCAATTTAAATGTTAATCTCATCCAAAAAACACCTTCACAGAAACATCCGGAATAATGTTTGACCAAATATCTGAACACAGTTACCCAGCCAACGTAACATATAAAATGAACCATCACAGTGATAGTATGAGCCAGTCCTGCTCGTATCAGTCTCTTAGTGAAAAGCAATTTCCAGAAGCAGATATACGGTCAGGCAAAAGCTAGTGATCCAAGTGCAAAGAAAGAGAAGGCCTAACTGGGTCAGTAATATTTTTGTGACAAATAACCGAAACTTAGATAGGGTTAATTTTGCCCAATTGAAAAGCAGAATTATGATATCACTTTGGGCATTAAATTGTTTATGACATGGTCTTTGCAGGAGAGAAAAGAGAAACAATTCTGAAACTCCTTGTTTCAGACTTCCTTTGACTCGTTGGGATTCCTCAGCACACAGGGCTCCCTGACATAGCCTCAGCCTTGGGTCTATCTCCCATCCCCCAGGCAAAAGAAAAGAGGCCCTAGGAAGACAGCTCGACTCAGATGTATCTTTTATTTATGGTCTTCTCATGCGATTCTGATGCTCATTATAGTTCGTGAACAGAAGTGAGTGCCTTCAAGTGCTGTTTCATCTCTTCTCTCATGTTGGTTCTAGTCATTTTAGAACACTGACCATAGATTTCAGTTTTTGGTGTGAATATTATGGCTATTGTTTGTAAAAGAGATGTGCTATGATTCTTAACAGTGATCCAATAGTCTTCCTGAAAAACACATAAGTACCTAGAAATCACCATGAAAACAAATAGTGAATTAACATTTAGAAATAAATTTTTCATGTATCTTTAACCACACACAGGAAATTAGTTTTTTAAAGAAACAAATATCTGAAGAATTGCCCATGTAATTCTCCCAAACCTAATCCTCCGTCATTCTCATAACCAACCTACACCCCCCCAACACACAAAGTCTGAACAGGGAAAAACAGCTGAATTCCAGTGGGGCCAGGGGTACTTGTCATCACCATCAGGGTAGTAATCTATTGGCAGGCAGTGGTGGGGAGGGGGATGCAGAGAGAAGAATATGAGAACCACCTTATCTAAATCTTTGATATTCAGAGATTGGTCTATGGCTACTATCAACTAGGGACTTTCTAGAAATGCAGGTCTCATACAAGATTTGCTGAATTATAATCTGTACTTTAATAAGATCCCACATTCATAGAAACATTAAAGTCAGAAAAGTGCTGATCTACATGACAATTGGTTGAGAGCTAGGCTGGCTCAACAGGATTTGAATTATGAGTTTTGACTGTTAGGGTGTACAAATTCCAGTGTAGCAAAATGATTTTGATGGAATGATTGGCTACAGCTCATGACATGGTGCCATGAGCAACACAGACAGGAATTTGCAGATTTGCTGCCACTTCCAATTTGTGCTGAATAACATCAATTAGATACTTTTCGCAGTCATTTTGAATGAACAGGGGAGGCAGATTAGAATAAACACATGGGCACCAGAATTATTTAGTTCTGAGTCACATCCTTTATGACTTGGGTAAGGTATGCAAACATTTAGCATTTCAATTCCCTCTTTTATAATTTGGGGAGTATAACACTTATTTTATAGTATTGCATGGGGATTAGGTTAGATAAATTGTGTAAATTTTTTGATATAAATACAAAGCATATTTGGGTTTCTTATGGGGGAGTGTGTGTGTATCCCATATAGCTGTATATGTTTGTGTCATATATGTAGCTTATATGCATATCCTATATAGTCAAAATACATATATGCATGTACACACATATATACATGTATTTTATATATATCTTATATAGTTGAGATATATAAGCGTATATATGTATAAATACATATTCTATAGAGTTGAGATAGGATATATATACGTGTGTCTATATATGTGTGTGCACATGTGTTGCAGGCACACACATTTGTGTATAGATATCTGTAGCTTCAGGACCTGTACCTTGTTGACCTATTCATTTAATTTATGGCCCATCCCCTACTCTCTGTAAATTTTCCATTTTATACTTCAATTTTATCTGACCTTAGAGGTAAAAAAAAAAAATCACAAAATCCTCCAAGCGTACTGTCTTAATTTTCTGATATTAATTACAAACACTGACCTCCTCATATTTTACCTTCTCTGCCTCATATTTACATTTACATTGTTTTGTATTGATTTGCACGGTAAGATTATGCTACTTCCCCCAAATACTGTAGGCTAGAGAACAGAGACGACTCCTATTCCAGCTACTTATCTATATAATAAACCATCTTAAAACTCAGTGGCATAAAACAATAACTCTTAGTTATCTACATTTCTGTGGATCCGAAATTTCAGCAGGACTATCCTCAATGTTCTTTTGATTTTGATGGCTTTGGCTGGAAAGGAATATCTAGCACGGTTTCTATGTCAGTGCACTCACTACACGGATGGCTGAGCCTGCAAGGTCCAAAACATCTCTCTCATGTCTGAGGTTTTGGTGCTATCACCTGGAACATCTAATTTCTCTTGCACATGGTCTCCTTCCAAAAATGGTCTCATCCATGAGGAACTGTTCACACATCCTCCATCAGGATAGTCTTGACATTCATATAGTCTGGTACCTGGTCTCACAAACTAGACTTTTAAAATGAAAAAACAGAAATTGCCCAATCTTATTAATGTTTAGGGACCAGAACTGAGCAGCATCGTTTCTTTCATATTTTAACAGTAAGAGCATGTCACAGGACCAGTAGAGATTCAAAGTGAGGAAACAACAGGGAATGAATAATGGGAAGTGTGATTTATTGTGGGTTATAAACATAACACATAACACAAATATCTTTATGGCATTATAGGTATTTAATCAATGCTTTTAGACATAAAGAATATTTACATAAAAAATGTGGATAAGCTGGGCACAGTGGCTCACGTCTGTAATCTTATGCTTTGGGAGGCTGGGGTGGGAGGATCAATTGAGGCCAGGAGTTCAAAATCAGCCTGAGCAAAAGTGAAACTCTGTCTCTACAAAAAATAGAAAAATTAACTGGGCATGATGGTGCATGCTTGTAGTCTCAACTACTTGGTAGACTGAGGCAGAAGAATCACTTGAGCCCAGGAGTTTGAGGCTGCAGTGAGCTATGATGAGGCCACTGCACTCTAGCCTGGATAACAAAGCAAGACCTTGCCTCAAAAAAAAAAAAAAAAAATGGATAAAACAAGAAGGAAGAAATAACAGAAAACCGAAATATTTAGTTGAAATTATTCCAACATACCTAGATGAGTTATACTGAAGACGTTATAGCATTAGTTGGTACATAGTCCATTGGATTTCTAGGATGGTATAGAATAAATAATATAAATTAATGGAAACTTACAAGTCCTTTTTGGTTTCAAATTGCCCAGAACCCAGTGTAGGAATCAAACATATTTTTCCTAAATTTAGCCTGCATAACTATAATTCACTAAAATTCTTTTTTTTTAAGTGTGTTGGAGAAAATTAGTGGTCAAAAATGTGTGACAACATGTGCATTATATTTATTTCCCATTTACATATTTTTTAAAAATTTATATCAATAAAGGGAGCCCATTAACCATTGCTTCACCAGAATTCTCAAAAATTTTTTCTCCATAAAATAGAATAACATCCTAAAGAAAATACTTTGGCGAATGTTAGGATAGCTTCTATATTAAAGTAAACTTGGGAAGTAAATTTTCACCAAGAGCTCTAGAGATTATCCTAATCTTAAAATTCTAGAAATTATATTTTTTTCCTTGTACTAGTTGGAGAATTTTGTGACATACATTATTATAATTCTGTTCATTTTATGTTTCCCCATTTCCTCTTATTCTTATGGAAATTCTCATTTTTTTTAATTTTCTCCTTATGAGAGATCAAAGTAGAAAAAAGATTTTCTGCAAATTATTCTCCCTTGAGGGGTCAACAAATGGCCCCATTTCTTCTGTATCTCACAGTGTTTCCTCAACAGGGAAGTTCCTCTTGGCTCTTGAAATTGGCTATGGTCAGAAGCCAGAATGAATGTGAAGTACTATTAGGAATATTTTACACTAGCATGTGCCAAAAAGCTATTGTCAGCCTACAGGCCAGATCATAGGCTATCTTCCCCTGCTGCTGATGCTGGCTTCCGAGTGATGACTTCACGAGAGCAGAAGCAGGCGAGGTGGAGCAGAGGAGGGAGTTTCACCAGGGTGCCTCCGTGGCTTTCTTGGACCTGGTGCAGGCTTTCTGCACTCCCTTATTATTGATTTCTGCTATTGCAAAATGCTTGTGTTTGCTCCTTGTTCTCCCTGTTTCCTTTCTGCACATGCATGGGCACTGCCGCCAAAAGAATTTTTCTAACTCAATAAGGGAGAAGCTATAGAGAAATAGGAAACAGAGAGAGAATGTCAGTTTTCACAGCACTGAAGAAAACAACAAAAAAATGTGTATTGACATCAACATTTTAACATTTTACTGAAAACCTCTTTAGGAGAGTCTTATGTTTTCCAGCTCACTTTCATTTCCATTTAGTGAGCACTGTCTCAGGGTATTGAGCACTTGCTGTGCTAAGTTTTAAATGCATGGTCTCTTTAAAATTTTTCCATCACACTTTGGAGTACATACCATTATCTCCATTTGTAAAATGGAGGAGCTAAAGCTCTGAAAGGTTAAATAAGTTGCACAGGACCAAAAATTCATAACTAAAATCAGGATTCAGCTGAATATTTGTCATCTTCCTTAACTACCATGTTAATATCTAAATTGGCTTTAATAATTTACCATCAGAAAACTGACCCTTGGGATGAAAGCCAACAAAATGAAGAATATGTTTAAATCACTGAGATAACTAAATAAGATTTTTCATACTTGATTTTTCTAAAAAATTTAATAAGTTACATTTTTATGGCCTATATTAATCTCTACTCAGGGACAGATTCAGGTCTTTTGGGCTGAAGCTTATTTAACTTAGTGAGCATTCATTAAGTAAAAGAACACAAAACTGTAAAATTAGGCACAGAATGCATGCTTAGTATGAGATCGTTAATATGGAATACAGATTTGGAAAGCTGAGAAATACCACCAACATGATAAAAGTTCAGGTGCATCTCACACACTGTTGCAATAATTTTTTTTCTTATATATTTTGCTGTATACAACCCCTGGCCTTGTATCTTCATGGTAATGCCAGGTAAGTCAGCACAGTGGGCAGAAGAACTGTTGCTGGAAGTTATCCCTAAACCTGGTATATATCTTACCTAGCCACAGAAATGAATATAAACCACGTATTCTACTAAATTTAAATTAAATATACCCTATAGTCCCCTTCCTCTTAGTCGTATCCCAAAATTGCCTTTGGTCCCTCCAAACCTAGCATGAGTGGCAGTGTGATGAAGGGAAGGTTAAAATGAAAAGAGACAGATGATTGTTCCCAGTTGCTCATTCCTCCCTGTATGAGGATGGATGATGCATCCCCACGTGTTGCAGTGGGTCTGCCCTGAGGAAAAGCATTCACGCTCACTTCATTGACCTTGGCTGTGATCATAGGGCAGGCTTTGGCCAACAAGAAGTGAGCAGCTGTGTCACTTATTGCATCCAAGCCAAAGCTTTCTGTGCAGTTGTGTGGATTGATTCGGGGAGAAAACATGTCCCACTGGTGAATTTTCCTTCACCTTCAAATAAGAATAATGGAATGATGGAATGAATATGGAGCCAATCCCAGATGAATCCAGCAGAGCTGCGGTGACCTACTGCCAACCCACCGTACACACACACAGCACACATATAATTAAACAAGAAATAAATGTTTTCTGTAAGCTACTGAGATACTTTACCAAAAACTTATTCAAAAAACTAAAAGGTTAGTTAGCAGTCCACTTATTTGGACTTTATAAAGGTGCTGAAGCTCACACACATATTAGAATAAGCAAAAAATAGTTTATATACCTCTAAGGATATTTGTACTAAAGAAGAGAAGAGCAAGATCTCATAAAAGAGATATCTAGCACCTGGAACAGCCACTCTCAAAGCCACATGGCTGGATAGAGAACACAGCCACATGACAAGATTTGATTTGGTGATTTGTTTATACCTCAGCCCTCCATTCTCACCTACTCACTGTTGATTCATTTCTGATCTCTCCAACCCAAATCGAAAAGGTTGAATTATTCACTTGAATTAGATCTGTTGTTTCATTTGGCGAAACTTAAGAAAAATAATATGACACTGAATGGTGGCTATTTTTGATCGATGAAGATTTATTGTGAATAAATCTGTCAGTAGTCATGCTGATAATGATTTAATTCATCTCATATAAATTGTAATTGCAGCTACTTTATATGAATAAATTAATAGAATTAATAAATGAGTGCCTTGAATTCTTTGAGAAAAGTGATTTTTATTTCAAACCAAAGTGATAGATAACAAATCAATTTCAAAAGAATACAAATATGTGACTATCAGTGAAAAATATTAGTAAAATTTTTGTGAAATGAGAAATTACTATCTGGTAGCTATGTACCTCCTCCTCGAAACTCATGAATAACATTATCCAACACTTCACAGGCTGAATGTGTCTCACACTGTCTGAAATGAAAAGTGAACGAAAAGCAGTGTCTTCTCAACATATAAAATGTTAATAACTCCTGCAGTAAGGGACTAACACTTGTCTGGAAAGTACTCAAAGTTGCGTTATTCTGCTCTGTCAGTACATAGAAAGGATGCCCTTGGTCTCGAGGAAGGAACATAGCACTGAAATCAAAATACATGATCCTGCCAGACTCGCTGAAAACTTAACCTTTTCAAACACAGGGAAATGCAGGGCTATTCCTTGCTGAACACACTGCATCTGAGTAAAATTAGTGAAAGGAGATTGTCTTTGAACAACAGCAATTTTCAGAAAATAAAGAATGTGTTAATTTTAACACTTTGTAAATATTAATAATAACATCAAAGCAAAGTCTGGATGGAGGAAAATTCCTAGATGGTCAAGCGAAGGTTATGTGAAGTTAGTTATATTAGGGAGGCTATGTGAAGCTTAATAACTTGCACAGCAAATATTTTAAATCACATAGTATTCAGTATAAAACATGATTGACATATCTGCTTCAAAAATATAGGTACACTAAAAATATTAAGGGACACATTTCCCGACAGCTAGTTCTTTTCAATACCATAATCATCATCATCATTGTAATTATCATTATCATCTTTATTTTTATCACTATGCCAACCAGTTATTGAGTGCCTACTATGTTGTGAAAATCTATGCAATACTACTATGTGTATGTAATATAATGTACCATAGATTTTTTACAACCTAAATATATATGTATTTTCAAAATGTATTTAGATTATTATATTGATTTAATACTGAAAATCTTTGAAATAAAATATACGTCCGAGTCTGTCAATTTTTATGTGTATACTTTTTAACCCATTTTTTCTAATTGTTCTGATTTCAATATGATAGCTTTGTGCTCAATCAAATTTGCATGAATTTATAAGTTTAGCCAGTTTTGAGTCATAATACATAATCCCTGTGCTTACGGGAAATATAATATTTGAAAACACAAAGCAATAAATGAAAGACTAATAAATAAATTCAGAGACAGGAAAGAGCCCTGTAACCTATAATTATTAGTGAAGGTATCACAGGGGACTGAACCTAGATATTGGAGATGGGAAGGTATATAAATATGCAAAGGGAAGGTGGTGACTGTTCCAAACCATGGTAGCAGTTTGATCAAGGGTATAGAAAGTAACAAACAAGACAGAGAATGATGAGTAAACATCAGTCCAGCCAAACCAGAGCATTGGAAAACAGAACGTTGGAAAATGGAGAGCATGGCAGATGTAGCAGTACTGAATTTAAAGGTGAAGGAAATATTGAGGGATTCAAAGTTTTTGAAAGGTAAATAAAGATTTTATTCATTGAGAGGAGACACTGAATTCTGGATGTTGTAGGTCTGGACTGTAAAGAGATTTATAAGCATCAGTATTGTTATATTTGCTAATTGCTGGGAACAAGGAGTTCTGGAACTTGGCAACCAGTAGGAGTAACAGGAAGGGGGAGCAGACTGGATAAAGGATAGAGGGAAGACTGAGATTCATGCTCAGAGGATGGCCCTGGCAAAGGTAGTCAGAGACCGTAATAGACGACATCTCAGGATATGGTGAGATTGCAAATGAAATTGCTGGTCCATTGTCTTCATCTCAGTAACATAAGTGGACTTTATTCTGCATTTTCTGCACGTGTGGCCTCTTAAAGATGGAACTGCAGGAGGTCAAAGATAACACGAGCAGGCTAAAGAGATCACGGCTGACATATGCATTGTGATGCATTGATATGTGTAGTGTCCAGTGATCGATTAGTGATAAATTAGAGTTGGGTAGAGAAGGAGTTCATAGCTACCATTGGGGTTTCTTCTCAGGAGATGGAAGAATCTTGGAAGGTTCATTAAAGACACAAAGATAATTGTGTGTACCTGTAATTCAGAGGTTCTCTGTGTGGCTATCATTAATAGTGGTAGCTAAAATTCATTGAAGTCTTGCTTTTGCCAGGCAGTGAGCCAAGCATCCCAACGTAATTCTCCTAGAAAATTCCTTTTACTAGCGAGGTCACTAAGGGTTAAAGAAGTTAGGACACTAAAGGTCACAAAGCTACCAGTGATGGAGCCAGAGCAAGCCATGCTGTGTCTGTTCCCAAAGCCCTTTTTCTAAGGGGCACCGCATTGCCTACCACGCAGTATTAAGATAACAGTAAAAGAATTTGGGAGTGTGTGGAGAAACACGATGAGTTTCTGTTTAGATATGCTGACACTGAGGTGACTGCAAATCATTCAAGTAGACAATTAGTGATAAAATTAGAGTTTGGTGGAGACAGAGTTCATGGCTGTAGATGGGGTTCTAGAAATCTTATAAATAAAGATTTTAACTGAAGCCATAACGGTGATTGAAATCTCCAATGAGAGAACATTCAGAGAAAGGACAGAGAGTCAATAGATGAAGTGGGAACTAAGACAGCATAAGGAAGCAAAAAGAAAGCAAAAGGCTTACAAAGATGTGGGAGAACTGTCATTGAAAAATCAAGGAAAACAACGCCTGCCGAATGTACACCTATTCTATTAATTATTTTCACTGATAAGAAAAAGAGAACATTGGCCCTATTGATATGTAAGTATGCACAAGACAAATTTAGAAGTCAAAAAAATCAAATATTATTTTTAAAAACAGTATTCTGTGAGAAAAAATATATAACAGACATTTGTATGATGAGTAGTTGGAATTATGTAGAGTGTTTTGTGTAGTTACAGGCTAAGCTAAAAATATGCATTTTAAAACATTTCATAATATACTTAGCCAAAGTGCTATGTAACACATGGAATAATTATTACATCAGGGACAGCCTTCTGTGATTTGGAAGTTGTCTTGCAAAATGAATAAGAAGCGAACTTTTTTTCCCCACAAAATATTATGATAATGATGATGATGGTGGTGGTGGTGGCAGCTAACATACATTCAGTATATTCAATCTGCCAGAGGTCTAACAGTTTTTAGATAAGGTTAATTTAATCATCACGAAACTCTTTACGAGAGAAACTGTTAACCTCAATTTTAGGATGAGGAAAGGGAGGTATCAAGAGGTTAAATAACTTTAGGTGTGCAGCTAGCCGGAGGGTTCCATATCAGGAAGTCTGACTCAGCAGCAGTCTTTCATACAAAGTATATTTTTGTTTGTTTATTTGTTTGATTCTTAATTTTGCTTATAATCGGCTCATAGTAATAACACATTTATGGGGTACAGTGTGAGTTTCAATACATGTATACGTTGCATAATGATCAGAGCAGCATCATTAGCATGTCCGTCACCAAAAACCTTTATAATTTCTTTGTGATGATAAGTTTAAAGAACCTCTTTTCTAGCTATCTTGAAACATGCAATATACTATTGTTAGGTATAGTCACCCTATTATTATACGTGATACAATGCCAGAACTTATTCTTCCTGTCGAATTATACCTTTGTACCTGTTGGCCAAACTCTCCCTATCTTCCCCTCTCCCTGCATCTCCCCAGCCGCTGCAACCACTGTTCTATTCTCTGCTTCTATGACAATAACTTTTTTAGGCTTCATGTATGAGTGAGATTATGAGGTGTTTGTGTTTCTGTGCCTGGGTTATTTCACTTAACATATGTTCATCAATGTTGCTACAAATAAAGCATTTCATTCTTTTTTATAGCTGAAGAGTATTCTATCATATATATAATATATATCCACCTATATATCTATATCTATATTCATATTCATATCTGTATCTATAGCATCTATGTTCATCAGAAATATTGGACTGTGGTTTTCTTTTTATGTTGTATCCTTGTCTGGTTTTGATATCAGGTAATGTTGCCTTGTAGAATGAGTCTGGAAGTATTCTCTCTTCTTCAATTTTTCTGGAAAAATTTGATAAGAATTGGTATCAATTCTTCAAAAGTTTGGTAGAACTAGCAGGGAAGCCGTCAGGTCCTGGGATTTTCTTTGATGGGAGAGTTGTTATTACTGCTTTGATCTTGTCACTTGTTATTAGTCTGTCCAGGTTTTGTATTTTTTCATGATTTCACTCTTGGTAGGTTGTATCTGTCCAGGAATTTGCTCATTTTTTCTAGATTATCCAATTTGTTGTTATATAGTTTTCCCTAACAGTCTCATGATCTTTTGTATTTCTGTGATATTGGTTCATCATCTCTCATTTTATTATTTGGATCTTCTCTTTTTTTTTCATAGTTAGTCAGCTAAATGTTAGTTGATTTTGTTTATCTTGATCTTTTGTATATTTTAATCTCTATTTTCTTTAGTTCTACTCTGATCTTTGTTATTTCTCTTTCTAATAATGTTGGGTTTAGTTTGTTCTTGTTTTCCAACTTCTTTGATATGTAACATTAAGTTGTTGGTATCTTTCTACTTTTTTGATGTAGACATTTATTGCTATAAATTTCCCTCTTAGAACTGCTTTTGTTGTTTTCCATAGGTTCAGGTATTTTGTGTTTCCATTCTCATTTGTCTCAAGAATTTGTTTTCAAATTTCCTCTCTAATTTATTCATTGATTCATGATTGTTCAGGATCATGTTGTTTAATTTTTAAAAATCTGTACAGTTTCTAACATTCCTGCCCTCATTTATGTCTAGTTTTATTCAGTTGTGGTTAGAAAAGATACTTGATATGATTTCAATTTTTTAAAATTTAGTAAGACTTGTTTTGTAAAACTAATATATGGTCAATCCTAGAGACTGTTATGTGTGCTGTTGATAAAAATATGTATGTTGCAGTTCTTAGACATAATGTTTTTAAGTGTCTATTTAATCCATTTATTCAAGTGTTTAATTTAAATCTTATGTTTTTTGTTGATTTTATGTCTGGATAATCTGTCCATTGTTGGAAGTCAGGTCTTAAAGTTTCCTGCTATTGTGGTGTTTCAGTCAATCTCTTCCTTTAGGTCTAGTGATATTTGCTTTATATATTGAAGTGCCCCAGTATTGGATACATATCTATTTATAATTTTATATCCTCTTACTGTATTAACACTTTTATCATTATATAATGGCCTCTTTTTCTTTTTATCATTCTTGATTTAAAGGCTGTATTATCTAATATAAGTGTAGCTACTCCTGCTCTTTTTCTGCTTTCCAAGTGCATGGAATATTTTTTTTTTCTCACCCATTCACTTTCAGTTTCTGTGTATTTTTACAGCTGATTTTTCTCATAGACAGCATATATTTTAACAGTTCGGTCTTGTCTTTTATCTATTCAGCCACTCTGTCTTTTAATTAGAGAATTTAAACCATTTACATTCAAGATTATGCTTGAAAGGTAAAGTTGCACTACTGCCATTTTGTTACTTCTTTTTTGTTTTTTATTTTTTGTTTGTTTGTTTGTTTTTTTTTTTTTTTGAGACAAAGTCTCACTTTGTTGCCCTGGCTAGAGTGAGTGCCCTGGCTTCAGTCTAGCTCACAGCAACCTCAAACTCCTGGGCTCAAGCGATCCTTCTGCCTCAGCCTCCCATGTAGCTGGGATTACAGGCATGCGCCACCATGCCCGGGTAATTTTTTCTATATATTTTTAGCTGTCCAATTAATTTCTTTCTATTTTTGGTAGAGACGGGGTCTTGCTCTTGCTCAGGCTGGTCTCGAATTCCTGAGCTCAAACAATCCGCCTGCCTCGGCCTCCCAGAGTGCTAGGGTTACAGGCGTGAGCCACCGCGCCCAGCCTTCTTTTTTGTTTTTGTTTTAGATCCTTTATTTATATTTCCTCTTTTACTATCTTATATTGTGGTTAATGATTTTCTCTAATAGTATGTTTTGGTTTTGTGCTATTTATTTTTAGTGTATCTATTATATGTTTTTGCTTTGTGGTTACCAGGAGGCTTACCAAAAATATCTTATAGTTATAAGTAATAATAGCTTATTATAAACTCATAACAACTTAACTTTGATTGGAAAGAAAAATAAAAGTAACAAAAAACAAGCTCTACCCTTCACCACCATCTCCCCTATTTTGACTTTTTTTTTTTTTTTTTTTTTTTTTGAGATAGAGTCTTACTTTCTTGCCTGGGCTAGAATACCATGGTGTCAGCCTAGCTCACAGCAACCTCAAACTTCTGGGCTCAAGAGATCCATCCTACTGCCTCAGCCTCCAAAATATCTGGGACTACAGGCATGCACCACCATGCCTGGCTGATTTTTTCTATATATTTTTAGTTGCCCAGCTAATTTCTTTCTATTTTTTTTTAGTAGAGCAGGCGTCTCGCTCTTGCTCAGACTGGTCTTGAACTCCTCAGCTCAAACGATCTGCCCACCTCGGCCTCCCAGAGTGCTAGGATTACAGGTGTGAGCCACCACGCCCAGTCTCTATTTTGACTTTTTGATATTTCAATTTGCATCTTTTTGTGTTGCCTATGTCTGAACAAATTGTTGTAGTTATTGTCTTTAATAGATTTTCATTTAGTCTTTATACTTAAGATATAAGTGGTTTACATACCAAAATTATAAAATTATAATAGTCTGAATTTGTCTTATTCTTAATTTTACTATTGGATTTTATACTTTCAGATTTTTTCTTGTTACACATTAACATCCTCTTCTTTTATATTGAAAAACACCGTTTAGCATTTCTTGTAAGAGAGTCTGGTGTTGATGAATTCCCATACATTTTGTTTGTTTGGGAAAGTATCTCTCCTTCATGTCTGAAGAAAAACCTTTCCAGGTACAGTATTTTTGCATGGCAGTATTTTTTTTTCCCTTCTGCACTTTAAATATAGCATCCCATCTTCTTTTCAGAAATTGTCTAAAAGCTGTTTTGGGGCTCTGTTGAATGTGGTCCTCCTTTTTTATTGCTGCTTTGAGTATTCTTTCTTTGTCTTTGATTTTTGATAATTTGATTCTGATGTGCCTTGGGAAATTCCTCTTTACATTGAATTTGAGTGGTGGCTTCTGAGCCTCCCATATCTGGATATTATTGTTTTTCTCCTGATTTGAGAAATTGTCATCCATTATTTTCTTAAATATGCATTCTAGGCCCTTTTCTCTCATCTCCTTTGGTAACTCCTATTTGCTTGATCATGTTCCCATCATTTTTGTAGGTTTTTTTTCACTCTTTTTATTCCTTATTTCCTTTTTTTTT
>CAUYSK010094298.1:0-19084 GCA_963575035.1 Avahi laniger | reverse complement strand
TTATCAGTCTTGTGGTCGACACTTTGAAGGCAAAATGACGTTTTTCCTGTGACTGTTTTAGATAATTTTTTTTTGTTTTTCATTTTCAGCAGTTTTATTATAATGTTTGCTCATGTGTTTTTCCCTGTATATGTCCGTCTTTGGGTTTGTGAATAATTTTGGATCTCTGGGTTACTGTCTTTCGTTGTTTAGGAACATTTTCAGTTCCTAGCTCTATAAATATTGCTTGTGTCCTATTTTCTCTCCCTTTTCCTTCTGTTATTCTAACTGCGTGGATGTTAGCTCTCCTGACCTGCCTCCTTCATTCTTTGTTCTACATATTTCTTCCCTCTGTTTCAGTTCGGATGACTCATCTATTCCAGAGTTAACAGTCTACACTTAAACTCAAAAATTCAGTCCTTAATATTAGTTATAGGATTGTGTTCTAGAGTTTTAATTTCTTTGTAGATTACAATTGACTAGTGAAATTCTCCATTTTTTCCATTGACTTCATTATGAATAATTATCTTAGTCCTTTTGAAGTTCCTGTCTAATTATTCTAAAATCTGGACCGCTTTTAGATCTGTGTCTTTTTCAGTTTTGATTTGGTCAATGGTCCAGATGGCATTTTTCTGAAACCTTCTCCAAATTCTTTGATACTCTTCTCATCAAAGACAAAGGTAATGTCCATGTATGTCCCACTGAAACTGGCTGGACCTTGTGGCTCACTTATCTTCAGTAAACCACAGTAGAAGTGGCACTGTATGGAACTGTGGCTAAGCTAGAAATGGTGATAGAGTGTCCACCTGGATGTCTTGCAATAGTAACTTGTCTGAAACCTTCGTCACCGTGTAAGTTTTCCATCTACCCTGGGACTGCCATGCTCCAAAAATCCCAAGTTAGGCTGTCCAGAAAGAATCCACTGTGATCTCTGAATCAGGGCTTGGACAGGAACAGGAGGCAAGAAAGATGCCAAAGGGTCTTGCAAGTGGAAGTCGGGTCTCACAGGGACACATGTGCTTAACCTGCGTGCTCTGGCGTGGAGGAGGCTCGCACTCTCGGGGTCTGGGAAGTGCCAAACCTGCATCTTTATGGCCATGAGAGTGACTGTTGTCTTAAATTTTGTAGCCTAGGCAGCTCCCTTGTCTCGTCCTAGCTGGATCCTCCTCTGTCTACCTGGAGAGAGAGATCAACACTTAGTTATCCCGAGCTGCTGCAGCCCTCAGACGGAGCTCCGTCCAGCCCAACTGCGATTGCACAAGAGACCTTTTGTGAATGATGCTGAGTCAGTCATTACAACTGCTGATCCACAGAAGCATTTTGGATGACAGAATGTGTGCTGTTGGTTTAGACCACCGCGTCGCGAGATTACCTGTTGTGTCATGGTGGATAACGAAAGCGGTTCCATTGCTGTATACTTGACAATTTCTAGTTGAATGTTACACATTGTGTATGAAACTTTCAGGGTGTGAAAATCGTGTTTTCCTCCTCCAAAGAAAATTTAATTTTTCTGGAAGACAAAAGATCTGCTTATCAAGAGAGCAATGGGGATGATTTGAGGCTCATTTCAGTCATTTATTCCAGTTTGCAAGTGATCCAAGGGCTTTGTCCTTCTGAGGTTTTAATTGTGAACTGGAGTGTTTCCTGCACACCCTCTTTGTTAAAATATCCTGAACTCCAGTTGTGTGTGTGAGTGTGTGTGTGAGTGTGTGTTTGAGTGTGTGTGTGTTTTCTTGGGTCTGTGAGAGAGCCACAAGGTCAGGCTTCTTGTTTGACCTCTTAGCAGCATGTTTCTGTGGTGTTTCCTCTTCTGACCAGAGCAATTTAAGATCCAACGCCTTGAAAATAAGCTTCTGTAGAATGCCCAACTCACTCCTCCAGTGATCCATCTTGTCTAGCATTTTCTCCAAGTCTTGCCGTCTTGGCAGTTCTAAGTTTCAGCTTTTGCCTTCCATGCCGCAAGGCTGCCTACAGCTGTGTGCCAGTTTCAGCTGAACTTCCAAGAAAATGATGGAAAATGATCCAGAGGAAAGTGGCCGTTAATAACCCAAACCCTAACCCTAACCCTAACCCTAACCCTAACCCAAACCCTAACCCTAACCCACATAAGTGAGTTTCCGTTTCCTCCTGCATCTTGGTTCCTACCCCACACCATGTCTTAGCTCCCTCATTTGCTTAGCAATGTAATTAAAGAGCAGTTTTTAAATTTTGCCTAGTTTTTATACTTTTTGGTGAGCTACAGATAGAATTCTCTTCAAGCCTCTCTGTGAAACCTCAGCGGAAAATTGATTTCTATTAATGACTCTACTCTGGTATTTTCTAATGTATTTTAATTCTATTCAAATATAAATATATATTTTTGAATACTTATTTTACAACTGTCATTTTTATAAGATTGGAAAAAATGTGTTCCCTTTCTTCAAGAACTTTAAACTCCAGTGATGGTTTTGAGTCATATTTATAAGAAACTCTAATCCCAAGTGGAGTAATATATATGAAGAGGAAAAGACTACTAATATCTTTGATATTCTCGGTGCTACATTACTGTTAGCTCTACCTCCTGTCTAAGAGCCACCTCTCCGTACACCCTACATGTGACAGGCCCATATCATCTGCTCTGTGACCTGTGTCTGAGCAGGCAGCAGCGCTGCCATCTGGTGTATCTCCCGTGCGGTGGCCACTGCCCTTATTATAGGTTATTGCTCGTCTCCAAGGGCTGCTGTCTCTTTGCTTTCGAGCCATTTTCCAACAAAATAAAAATGGCTGCACCCGCCGTATTATAAAGATGGTCTCAATTATAGCATCGCTTATGTTACCTTAAGCAGAATTGATTTTGTTTTCCTGTCGTAGGAACGAAGGTCGGCTCAGTGAAAGCTTTTGTAAATACCACGTTGCTGTACTTTCATATACCTGAATCTCCACTTCATTCTCATTTTGCATAATAATAGTGACATTATCGAATGTTTATTTTGGATATTTAGACAGAGAAACATTTCGAGATAGGATCTGCCGCGTGCGTACTGCAGCGGGAGGCGTTCTGTAGACTCCGTCATCACGGAACTGAAACCACAGGCGGTGCTTTCCGTGTAGCGTTAAGACACTAGTGTCGGTCATCTTCTATTATGCTGGCCGAAGCCCATGATTTTTATGGTAGAACACAATAAATCTGGTCTCTCAGCTTCTGTATCACGATGGATGGTACGAGAGGCATATTATCTGTGTCTGAACAGTTTTCAATTAATCTTTCCTCTTCACAAGGTGCAGAGAAAGTATTTTTGACTTGCTCAAAGCCAAAGGCCAATCCGGACGCCTGCAGGATCCCCCGTCGCCCTGAGCCTCCACTCGTGACTTTCCTCTTCCCGGATGTTTCCGGATCACCCCTGCAGTGAATGCAGGATTTTCTGGGCTGATCCCAATGTGGCCAGGGCTATCTTTGCTGTCATAAAATGCTTGAAAGATTCATGGGAAGGAAACTTAGAGCTTATTAATCACGTTACATCAGCATTGCTAATTTTCCCCTCGGTTTTGTCTAATCCGCACGTAAAACCATTGCGGTATTTTTCCGGGGCCGCCGCACCACAGACTGGGTATTTAGACAAACAGGAATTTATCGTCTCACGGTTCTAACGGTCAGAAGTCTCAAATCAAGGTGCCGGCAGGGCCAGGCTCCCTCTGGAGGTGTCAGGGGACGATCTGCCCGGGGTGTCTCCCCGAGACCCTGGCAGCAGCCTCGGTTGCTCCTTGGTTTGTGGGTGACCATCTCCTCCAGCGCCTGCCACGCTCTTCCTTCTGCGTGTGGCTGTCTGAGTTCAGACTGTCCCTTCTTAAGGACAGCAGTCATCCTGGATCAGGGCCCCTGCTCCTGAGCAAATGCTAACTTTCTCGGCTCTAAAAAGACACTATTTCCAATTGAGGTCCCGTTCTGAGTGCTAGGGAATAGGACTTCAAAAAATATATATGTATTTTTTGTTTGTTTGAGGTCACAATTCAACCCATAACACTGTCCACTGAGTTCTTAATTTTGGTTCTTTTTTTTTGTTTGTTTAGAAATGAGTTTTAATTCAATTCTTTTCATGTCTCAGCCCAAATTTTCCATTTTTAACTGTTATTTTCCTAATATCATAAGCATTGTTGCTTTATAGGCAGTCCACTAACTTCAACATCCAGAATCATTGTCGGCCAGTTTTTACTGACTTTTCTTTTGATGTTTAGTTTTTCTTATCCTCGCCTGTTTTTTCTCATCATTCGTTACCATTGTTTTTGCCCAAATAACTTGAGAAATGGGACTAACATTTGCTTTTTGTCTGAGAGAATTTCGATATGAATTTTACATGATTTTATAAGGTGCATGCTGGCACAAGCAATCAGGGGTTGCCTGTGTGTAGTCTCACCCAGAGCAAGGTGCAATATACGGTAAATACGTAAAGGAAGGCTCACGCCCCAGTGATCCACCTGCCCAGAGGTCTGGTCCGAAAGCTCTGGATTTCGTCCCTGCCTCCCACCGGTCCTGCCAGATTTTCAAAACTGCTCTTCAGAATTCTGTGCCTTCTCATGTGTCAATTTCATCCAAGCCCAAAATGGCCCAAACAATGGGTTATTCTGTAGATAATGAGGTATTACAAAAAAGCCAGCCAGGCGTGTGGATATATCTATGGAGAGACTATGCAGACCACACGAAGGGTCAGGTGGGTGGAGGGTGGGAGGTGCCACTGGGCTCAGCAACAGAGAATCACCGTTGACCTTGGCGGGAGCATTCCCAGCGACGTGCTGGGCCAGGACGTTACGGAAGTTGGACGGCAAAATTTGGTCCTCTCTAATTTTTCCAAAGTAATAAATATCAAGCGCTTGCTCAATTTTAAGTCTTTATTAAATTAAATATGCCATTTAAGGAATAAGCATTTGAAAAGAGAGAAAAGAGGCAGAGTGAGACAAACACAGATAAATAAAAATCCTGTAGCATTCAAAAAAGTCAAATAAGAAAGCAATGACGATGTGGAAAAACTTAAAACTAAATGAGAAGATTATAGAAACAAGTCAAAATATATCTATAAAGAAATAAATTGATTACATGCAACTAATACATTCAATAAAATATAAACTTTATCGTGTGCCTTTTTCAAGTAATACAGTAAAATTCTAGCATCATGGAAGGTTGCAAAGTAAATATATGTTTATGTGTACAGATGCACACATATGCACAAATACACAAAGAAAGTGGGTGTAGCTACATACATATAAACAAAAAGTAGACTATGAAAATGCATCATAACTAGAGATACAGAATACCAATTAACTAATTTTTTTATTGTCATTTTTTAGAGACAGGGTCTCACTATGTTGCTCAGGCTGTCCTCGAACACCTGGGCTCAAGCTGTCCTCCTGCCTCAGTCTCCCGCGTAGCTGGGACCTCAGGCTCATCCCACCGCACCTGGCACCACTAAATAACTTTAAAAGCACCAGGTGAACCCAAAGATTTAACAGTTTAAAACGTGTGTATTCCTAATAGTTTACGGAATAAAAACCAATAAGACTGGAGAAAGCCACTGATAGTGGGATATTTCACCACAACTCTTTCTATCATTGATGGGGCAGAGACAAAAACAGTCACCTGTTACAGGAGATTTGGATACATTTCACAAGCTTGGTCTAATGAACATGTATAAAGGATGAATGTAAATAATTATAGAGTATACTTCTTCTAAAGAACATTTGGCTTATTTACAAAAATTGAACATGTACTAGACCACTAAGCAAATCCCCACAAAATTCAAAGAAGAATTTTCATACAAAGGTAATATTCAATATATTTATCAACTGTAACAATTGAAACAGACGCCTAACCTACTAGATTGAATCCTAGACTCATAATGATACAGTCGGAAGCACCTCCTTATCTGGGGGCTCCGTGTTCATAACTCACGGGGTTCTGGACCTTCGGTCCCTGAAGGAGAACTGGATACACTGCTGTCGTGTGGTGCTGGCCGAATGTCGGCCCGGAACGTAGGCGAAGTCTTTTGACTATCAGGCAATTAAGTTAAAAATATTAAATAAAATACTTGTATATTTGGAAACTCACAAACACACTTCTAAATAACGCATGATTCACAGGAAAAAGATGATACGATTTAGGAATTACGTACGACTGAATAATGAGTTTGAAATTATGTATCAAAATTTGGTCTGCGAAGGACGTTGGCTGCAGTCTGGACTAGTGCGGCAGGCACAGGGCTCTCTCTGCTCTTCCAAACCGCTTGTTCCTGGGCGACACCCTCACCTGGGTTTCTGTTTTACTTCTGTAGCTGCTTTGTCTTGGTCCTACTGCCAGGTTTTCCCCTGTATTTTCTAAATAGTGAAGGTCCCCAGGGCCCCCGTCTTAGACCTCCCTGACTACACTCTCTCCCCTGGTGACCACGTCCAGCCTCGTGATGTTAAACACACGTATGTGCTCGAGAGCCCACATGGACACCGCGGGCCAGCTCTTCTTCCCTAGACGCTGAGACAGCGTATCAGCTACTCACTTGGTATTAACATCTTCTCCTGAATTGTCTAATTAAAATTATCTAAATCTAATATTGCTCAAGCCTAACGTATCCTAAAGTAAACTTCCGATAGCTCATCGCGACCCTGTTACTCTCGCTGTCTTTCAAACTCAGTATTCGGCAACTACATTCAACCTGTGTAGCTCAGAGCAAAACTTCTCTTCTCTTTCTCAGTATATTCTGTGGGGTTTATCTTCAAAATCTGTCCAGAATCCAACACATGCACACACATACACACTCACACATGTGCACACACACGTATGCACAGACACACACATATGCACACATGCACATGTACACACACATGTGCACACACACATGCACACGCGCACGCCCCCTGTGGATTCCTCTCCCTTACACTGTGAATGATCACGTGTGCTACCTGGAGCTCTGTTTCATTGGGGTGGTTTCCACACAAATTTGTTTCTAAATGTTTCTCTATAGACATATTTCGGCAAAAGACACTTTGAGACTTTATCCAATGCTCTAAACTAACCATTCTGGTCCTGCCAGATCTTGTCCTCTTGAATTGAGTTTTTGCAACTCGGTCATTCCCTGTGGCATTTTTTTTGAATTTGGCAGTCTAGACTTTGTGTATCTACTAACACAAATCTCCGCAGACTTGCTACGTGTTTTGTTGATCTGTAAGAGAGTATTTTATATGCATGTTAGCCGGAGCAGCCAGTTTTTAAGATAAAAATCCGCTAAAGTACTTTCTAAAGTGTTTATATATTTTTTATAGTATTTCTAAAGTAATTCTACACTGCTTACTGTATAAGACAGTGGCTCCTACAGTCTCTTATTTGCTCTGAGATGCTACCTTTATGATAACAATTATTTTAGGAAGCATCAAGATGTCAAGTAATTTGTGTACTTGTTCATTTTTAAATGGTACCGGAGGAGTTTGAGCAATTTCTTTGTTTCTGTATCATTTCAAGGCAGTGAATTACCCTAAAACCATATTTGTTACTGGTATATAATCTAATTTATTTGGGCAGTGTTACATGCCCTAGTAAGTGTAGCAGTTCAGTCAGTTTAGATTCTGGCAAGAAATTGGATTCTAAAGGAGTGATTAGACTAGTTATTTTAGTGAGCCCTGGCATTTTCCTTTTTATGCTTAATATAAAAGCCACCAAATCAAATATATCAAGTCAGGTTTGAGTTTTAGAACATACAAAAAATGCGTTCTGAGCATGGACAATTCCTCAATCATAGATACACAGTCATGAGATTTTCCTTCATTGGGAAAGTTACTGAGTTGTGTTAAGAGTGTTACACCAAGTGATAGTAATGTAAGAAGGAGAAAGTCACAATGGTTGATAATTTTTTAGGAGAAAAATATTTAGTGATTTTTTTAGGAATATACTGTAGCAACATCAGGTTTAAAGGTGATCCTATTACAAAATCTAAAGATGTTTTGACTAATGTAATTGAAGCCTGAATTTTTGGAAGGCAAGCAGGTCAAACTTGGGCCACTGAGTCAAAGTTAGTCTATGATTTTTTTTAGGGCTGGATCGTTTTTATTGATTCATAATAATACTCTCTATTTGTAGAGTAGGGAAAAGGGAGAATGAAAAAATTTGTTAATGAGTACAAAAATACAGTTAGAAGGAATAAGTTCTAGTGTTCAGGTGGGTTTTTGACGTGTGTCAAATTATTGAGATAACACTCCTGGTACATGCTTTAATCTCTTTTACATGTTTGCTCAAAAGATTTTTTGATAATCTGAACTCCTACATGCTCTGCTTCAGTTAATCTGCCTAGATCAGTAGTCTTTTGCCCACAGGATTCTGGGGCTATAGCTATAAGAAGTAGCTAGTTAATCAACTCATGCATACCATAAATATAATGATGTCTAGATCGATTATGGTCTGATCATTCCTAGGGGTTGCAGTATATTTTCCATGAAAGGAGATCTTACATATTATATTTGCAGTAATATGTCACTGAGAATAAAGAAGTATTATAATTCATTAATTATTTGGCTTCAGCCAAAATATCAGAGTTTGGAATTCTGGAAAGGACATAGGACAGTAAGAAACTGTCAATACTTGAATGGCTCTACCGAATCAAGGTAAATAAAATTCATTTCTCTTCTAGCTCTCTATAGTTCACTAGACTACAAGTTTATCTTTTATTATCTTCTTTCATACTCAGTCATTTTTTCTTTAATCAAAAGTTTTTTTTCAGGCCAGGTGCAGTGGCTCACACCTGTAATCCTAGCATGCTGGGAGACCGAGGTGGGAGGATCACTTGAGCTCAAGAGTTCAAGACCAGCTTGAGCAATACTGAGATGCCTGCCTCTAATAAAAATAGAAAAATTAGCTAGGTGTTATGGTAGGCACCTGTAGTCCCAGATACGCTGGAGACTGAGGCTGGAGCATGGCCTGAGCCCAGGAATTTGAGGTTGCTGTGAGCTACAATGATGCCACTGCACTCTACCCTGATGATTAGTGATGTTGAGCATTTTTTCATGTTTATTGGCCATCTGTATGTTTTCTTTTGAAAAAAAATCTGTTCATATCTTTTTCCCATTTATCGATGGAGTTATCTTTTTTTTCTTGCTGATTTGTTTGAGTTCTTTTTAGATTCTGGATATTAGTCCTTTGTCAGATGTATAGATATAAGATCATATCATCAGCAAACAGGGATTGTTTGACCTCCTTTTTTTCAATTTGGAAGCTCTTTATTTCTTTCTCATGACTAATTGCTCTGGCTAGGACTCCCAAAATTATGTTTAATAGAAGTGATCCTTGGGCATCCTTGTCTTGCTCCAGTTCTTAGAAGGAATGCTTTTAATTTTTTCCCATTTAGTATGATGTTGGCTGTGGGTTTAGCATATATGGCTTTTATTATTTTGAGCAATGTTTCCTCTAGGCCTAGTTTGTTGAAGGTTTTTATCATGAGGGGGTGCTGGATTTTATCAAATGCTTTTTCTGCATCTATTGAGATGGTCATATGGGTTTTTTATTAATAATTCAGTTTATGTGGTGAATCACATTTATTAATTTGTATATGTTGAACCACCCTGCATCACTGGGATGAAACCCACTTCGTCATGATGAATTATCTTTCTCATGTGCTGTTGGATTCAGTTTACTAATATTTTGTTGAAGATTTTTACATTTATGTTCATGGGGAATATTGGTCTATAGTTTTATTTTTTGTTGTCTTCTATCCAGGCTCTGATATCAGGGTGATAATGGCTTCACAGAATGAATTAGGGAGGATTCCCTTCTTCCTGATGCTATGGAACAGTTTTAGTAGGATGGGTGCCAGTTCTTCTTTGTAGGTCTGGTAGAATTTGGCTGTGAATCCATCTCGTCCAGGGCTTTGTTTTTTTGTTTTTTTGTTTTTTTTGGTTGTGGGGGGCAGTTTTTTATTACTGTTTCAATCTCAGTGCTCATTATTGTTCTGTTCAGGTTTCCTGATTCAAGCTTGGGAGGTTGTATGTTTCCAAAATTTTGTCCATTTCCTCTACACTTTGTAACTTATGTTCATAGAAGTTTTCATAGTAATCATGAATGATATTTTGTACTTCTGTGGTATCTGTTGTAATGTCTCCTTTCTCATTTCTTACTGAGCTTATTTGTATCTTTCTCTTCTATTTCCTGTTAATCCAGCTAGTGGTCTATCGATTATGTTTATCTTTTCAAAGAACTAATATTTTTCACTGATCCTTTGTGTTAGGTTTCTTTTTTTTGGCTTCCATTTTCCTTAGTTCTGCTCTGTTCTTTGTTATTTCTTGTCTTCTGCTAGCTTTGAGTTTGGTTTGTTTTATTTTTCTAGTTCCTCGAGGTGTGGCATTAGGATGTTAATTTGAGATCTTTCTGTCTTTGTGATGTAAGCATTTGGTGGTATGAACATCTCTCCTAGCAGTACTTTGCTGTGTCCCAGAGATTTTAGTAGCATGTGTCAACTTTGTCATTCAACTCAAAATTTTTTTTATTTTCATCTTGATTTTGTCATTGATTCAAGGATCATTCAACAACAGGTTGTTTAATTTCTATGCACTTGTGCCGTGTTGAGAGTTCTTGGACTTGATTTCTAGTTTTATTCCACTGTAGCCTGACAAAGTACATGGTATGATTTCAATTTTTTAAAAATTTACTGAGGCTTGTTTTGTGGCCTAATATATGATCTATTTTGGAAAATGTTCCATGTACTGGTGAGAAGAGTGTATATTCTTCAGTTTTTGGGTAGGATATTCTGTAAATGTCTGTCGGGTTCCTTTATTCTAGTGTCCTGTTTAAATCTGATGTTTCTTTGTTTATTTTCTGACTCACAGATCTGTCTAGTTCTGTCAGCAGAGTGTCAAAATCACTGGCTATTATGGTGTTGCTGTTTATTTATTCCCTTAAGTCTAGTAGCATTTTTTTTTTAATGAATGTGGGACCTCCTGTGTCAGGTGCGTATATATTTAGGATTGTTATATCTTCTTGTTGAATTGACCCCTTTATCATTATATAATGACCATCTTTGACTTTTTATACCATTGTCGATTTATATCTGATATCAGGACAGCTGTTGATTTATATCTGAGATAAGTATAGCTACTCCTGCTTGCATTTGGTTTCCATTTGCATGGAATATTTATTTCCACCCCTTTACCTTAAATCTATGAGAATCTTTACAAGTTAAGTGGGTTTCTTGGAAATAGCATATATTTGCGTTGTGTTTTTTATCCATTTCAACAAGTTGTATTTTTTAAGTGTTGTGTTTAGACTGATTATATTCAATGCTAATTTTGATATGTGAGATACTGTACCAGTCGTCATGTTGATTGCTACCTAGTTGCTTTGTTTTCTCTCTTTTGTTACTGTTTTGTAAGAGCTGTGACTTTTCCATTCAGGTGTTTTTGCACTGGTGGGTATTGATTGTTTTGTTCTATTTATAGAACACTTTTAAGGGTTTCTTGCAGGGCAGGTCTAGTGGTGGCAAATTCCTTTAGTGTTTGCTTGTCTGGAAAAGACTCTATTTCTTATTCATTTATGAAGCTTAATTTTATAGGATACAGCAGTTTTGGCTGACAGCTATTTTGTCTAAGAAGACTAAAGACAGGACCCCATTCCCTTCTAGCTTGCAAGGTTTCCTCTGAGAATTCTGCTGTTAGTCTGATGGGTTTTCCTTTGTAAGTTACTTGATGCCTTCATCTTCCAGCTTGCAGGATTTTCTCCTTCATCTTGACTTTCGCCAGTCTGATGACTATGTGACTTTGAGATGTCCTTTTTACAATTAATCTTCCAGGAGTTTGATGACCTCCTTGTATCTGGATGTCTAAATCTTTAACAAGACCAAAGAAGTTTTCCTCCATTATTCTCCTCAGTATGTTTTCCATACTTTTTGTTTTTTCTTCTGCTGTGCATGGTGGCTCATGCCTATAATCCTAGTACTTTGGGAGGCCAAGGTGGAAGGATCACTTAAGGCCCAGAGTTCAAAATTCTTGGTGATTTTGCAAGAGCCGGTTCAGGGGCAACATCTAACAAGGAAATGTTCAAGAATAAATGAGGGGTGAAATGTAATTGGGGCCAGTGAGTAATAACAACTCTTTAAAGGAAGAGAATAGAATAGAAAGAACAGTTGGAGAGACACGTGAGGTTTAACAGGTAGCAGTGGAAAAGAAGGCAGGTCACACGGGCACAGGGAGTGGTGGTGTGTAGACGCAGTACTAGGAGGTTGTGGGAATCGCTTTGTTTGTTTTCTGAGTCAATTGGATGTCAGCTCATCACCTAAGAGTGAAGACGGGGTTAGAAGTTTAAGAGATTTGAGAAGAGAGACGTGGAAATTATCATTCATGTGAGGACAGTGCATGGACTTGTGGCTTGTGGCAAAATTATTGGTGAGCAGTTACAGCCAATTTGAAGTTAGAAGTTCTGCATTTAAAGTGACATAGTCAGCATAGCTTTGCATTTTTCTCCAATTATGTTGGGTTGCACAGGCGTAGGCATGGGCTGGGGGGAGATTGAACTGTAAGCACTGCTTTGTCCAACTTGCCTGTATTAGACAGAGAACCGAAGGCAAAAGAGCTAGGAATTTAAGTTATTTGCAGAGGAGAGTGGGCCCATGAGGGAGCAGTGACAATATGTTGGGATCAATCACTTGTACATAGCAGTGGGATCTAAAGCTTATAAAAGTAATCCATACGTGAAGCAGTATGTGCGATTTCCATTTCCAATGACAAAAATCCGGACTCAGTAATTTTAGGTGAGAGGTCCGATCCACTAGTTCACGTCAAGCCCAGATTGGAGACATTTCTGACCCCACGCTCACAGCTTCTCCACAAGGTTAAGTTAATTCCTCTGTCGTAATAATGAAAATCACCTTCCTAAAATATCTGACTTGCAAAAATCACCACTTTGGCATTTTCCACAATGATAACCCTAGGAATTATTTTAGTATTAACTAGATTTCTACCTTTGAATAGACATCTCTTGATTTGGTAATCTCTTAGCTGCCTTTATACTGAATCTTAAATGTCTATGAACTTTTTCCTTTAGTTCCATAGAATGGTTGAAAAATAAAAGCATTAGACTTTTTAGAATGTGACCTTTGTTTGCCTTTATATTGAGCATGTTGTCAATGCTTCCTGCCAACTGAAACTTCCTTTACTAACCTCATGTTTCTCTTTAACCATCTGGTCATTTGAAAATTCAGATTCATCACTGGTAAAATGTAACACTGATTTATTGCTGTTCGTAAACATTTGTCAGGCTGATATTTACCAGTCCCATAAACTCAGAGCTAATTGAGAGTAAGGGTTTGTAAATACGGATTTGTTAGCTAAAATAGAATTAGCTTCTCACGCTATCTGCTCCTTGCCCAGTGGCCAGGGACAGATCAGTGTAGAGGGGAAGGGGGCATGTACCCAGCGAAACTAATTGGAAAACGGGACAGCAGGGGAGGAAGAAGTGTCATCACTTAAAGTGGCTCTACGTGGTGGTTTTTGCAAACTCCTCTGCTCCGGGTGCCTCTTCGTGTTTCCAGCCTGCAGCCTGGCACCGCGGCGTCTGTGACCAGCCAAGGGGAACTGCACTCCCGGCATGCCTCCGACAGGATAATTTGACATAATATCCGTCAATTTATCACAAATGCACAAATGGATCATGCTTTCCAAATGCGTCTTTTGCCATATGCTGTAGTGAAAAACGTACAGAATCTGAGGTTAGAGAGCTAAGTTTTGAGTATGGCTTCCATCCAAGAGTTTGGGTCCCTGGGGTAAGTCACTTCACTTCTGAGCCTCAATTTACCCATCTACACAATACAGTTTCAGTGAGAGTAAGAGCAGGCCTAACTAGCTCACAAGATTGTCTTTAATGATCAAATTTAGCAAATTAAACATAGGAGAATTTCAGGGAAACCATATTGAGTCAGCAACGACTCATGTTAGACATACCACACATACACATTTTCAAGGGTAAATTATCTCCATTTCTTTAGGTGTAGAAATTGAAGGTCGCTGTTGATAATTATTGGTTGACAATTACAGAATAACAATGAATCATCGTGACAACGTTCCACGCTAGGCCTGTCTGATACATTGTGGATGTTTTCCACTGCAGTTTGTAAGTTATGAAGGTATACGGTGGCAGGGCTGCTTCTGTGGCCCATGTTCTTCCTCGCTTGGATGCACCGTGTCGTGAATCATCCACTGCTGTGTACAGAATTTAGGCTTTTCGAGGGCTTGCTTAGAGCGAGAGATGACTGCTTAGGTTATAGTTGGAAGACCAAGTAGTAGCCAAAGGTTGAGTGTTAAAGCTTCAGAAGTAGAAATAGGATTCCTATGAAACTGTAAGAAAGTATTTAAAATAGCGAATGTCCAGCAAAAAGATCAAAGAGTGCAATCATATTGATTATATGGGAATTCTAAGTATTTCAAAATACATTCTGAAGTTTGGATTAAGTCCTTTAATTCAGCTGTTTACATGGTCTAAAGTGATATCAAAATATGTGTTTTCACTCCTTTTACATTAAGGAGAAAAATAGGAAGGTCCTTTTCATTACGTACTTTCTTTTTCCCTCTCTTACTATTTATTACAAGATTATAGTAAGAACCCAGATGATTGCACATATGTTAAAATTATCTTTCTAATTAATAAATAGAAGTATATGAAAAGATTGTAATGATATAATATTTGACTGTTACTCAGTATTCAAGATATCTGTAATCATTATGTTTGCTAATCCAACCTATTATTTTCTTCACTACACAATAAAATAAATTTAAATATTATGCCCTCAATTTTGCTGCATCAAAAGTCATGCATTCACCTTACCTATACATCCAGAAAATTCCAGTTGGTAGTTAGGGAGAGGAAATAATGAGCACATAGTCTTTTCATTTATATTTAAACTTATACTTGCATAGAATTTTAAATAGTTTTTTAAAAATTGTAACAATATGAATGCCTCCAAGCAGGAATTTGATATGGTGGAGTATCATAGAGAAACAATAAGTATCTATGTACACATCTACACACGCACACGCGTGCACACTGATCAGAGATATTGCCAGTGAATTTTTCTCCTAGTGGTACTCACAGGAAATTTAAAACATTTTCTCTATGCCTTGAAATAAGTTATAAATTTTCTGCCAAATATATGTGACTTTTATAATTAAAAAATAGATTACTCAATAAAAAAAAAATCGGTGTTTTCACTCTAAAACAGCACTTAGATAGCTCTCCACAGAATTTTTTATTTTAGAAAATTTTATTATTCAAAGCTTGGAATAAAACATTAAGTACAAGGCCGTTTCCTAGAAGCTATCAGAAGAAAAGCGTGTTTAACAAAATTACTGCCATTCCAAGCAGTCACACGAGCAAAAGAAAAGGAATTTTCTTTGGCTTCCCATCATCACAAGGTTAAATTAAATTCTTTCTTCTTTTTGTCTCTTTGTTTCCATGACTGTTTTGTTTCTGTGTGGCTTAGAAAAGGATCATTTTGTGTGCCCGCCTCATCTCTATGGGAACTCTAAGAAAACAGAGAAAGAACTGGCGGAGTGGGAACAAACACCAGCGATGAAATTTTTTCTCTTTAGTCCTTTTGTTGTCTGAGATTGCCCAGCCCGTCTCTGCCGTTTCTTGTCCTGAAGCTGAAATTCTTCACCTGCCCATGTTTCATGGCCTCTGCCGCCCTGGGACAGACTGTTCCTCTGGACGCATTGTGCGGGGACGGATTTGCTGTCACAGGTAACAGCGGCGGCAGGGAGGCTGTTTTTATCTTGGCCAATGTGTTTGGGATCCGAGGTAAAGAAAATAAGGGCTCTCTTGTTCTAGGACTTTGCTCTATTTCTTTTCATTTTCCTTGATTGAAACTGAAGTTCTATAAATGGCCACTTAGTAAAAGAGTTTAGATTTTCTTTCCCATTGAAGCTAAAATGAGAGACTCTAAAAGTATGACTTCTCTCTGCAGGTAATATACCACACATACACATCAGGGGACGTGCGTGTGTACATATCTACACAAACACACACACACACACACCCTCTCCCCAGAAGATGGACTTAAATAGCAAAAATCTCAACATGAAATTATTTAATGCACTATTTTCCAAAATATGTAGTATGAAAAATTGGTTACACTGAAAGCATATGGTCATTTTGGAGGAAACAATTCATTCAGAGAACTTGGCAAATAATGAGAAAAACAAAATTGAAGTTGATTTTTAAACAAAATTTCTCAAAGCTTCATATGTTTATATGCATTGTAAACTTCACAAAGTAAATTATATGGCCTGTTCTTATCTCAGTTGACAGTGAAATTCTTTGATCACGAAGCAGTTTCACGACCACTGACGGCACAATGCCCGCTGAGCAAGCCTTCTCTAGCGCTCAGGGTGCGCGATGATAACTGAAAATGTCTCCTGACAAAATGATTGATACCCTCTGAGCGATCAACCCTGTGGTGGATATTAGTTCAATATATAAAAAGAAAACCAAAATTAAACAGTGAGATAGCATGTTATTGTATCAACAAAAAGCAGATAGGACATCTAAGATCTCACTGAGGAGGCAGCCCCTATAGAGAAGGTGTGTAAGTACGTTCGTGATTTAGTCTCGAACTCCTGAGCTCAAGCAATCCTCCCGCCTTGGTCTCCCAGTGCTGGGATTATAGATGTGAGCCACCACACCCACCAAGCACCCCATTTTCACATAATAGTGATAACAGTGTCCAAAGGCAGGAAGAAAATGCAGCTTTTTTTCCCATGTACAGTCATGTGTCTCTTAATATGAAATGCCTTCTTAGGTGATTTTGTCATTGTGCAAACATTATGGAGTGTCCCTGCACAAACCCAGATGGCATAGCCACTGCACACCTTGGCTGTATGGTACAGCCTATTGCTCCTGTGCTACAGACCAGTACAACATGTTAGTATACTGACTGCTGTAGGCAATTGTAACACAGTGGTGAGTGTTTGTATATCTAAACATAGGAAAAGTACAGTAAAAGTATGATATAAAAGATAAAAAATGCCTATATGCCTGTGTGGGGCACTTGCCATGAGTGGAGCTCGCAGGACTGGAAGCTGCTCTGGATGATCCAGGGAGTGAGTGGTGCGTGAATGCAAAGGCCATTACGTGCACTACCGTAGACTTTATAAACCCTGCATACTTAGGCTGCACTACATTTATTAAAAAAATTTTCTTTCTTCAATAATAAATTAACCTTAGCTTGCTGTAATTTCTTACTTTATAAACTTTTAACTTTTTTTAAACTTTTGACTCTTTTGTAATAACACTTAGCTTAAAACACACATTGTACATTGCACAAAAATATTTTCTTTATTTATATCCTTATTCCATAAGTTTGTTTATTTATTTATTACTTTTTAAACTTCTTAATTAAAAACTAAGACATTAGCTTAGGCCTACCCAGGGTCAGGATCATCAAGACATCACTAAGCAACAGGAAATTTCCGCTCCATTATAATCTTATGGGACTGCCGTCGTATCTGTGGCCCAGCATTGACCAAAGCGTTGTTATGTGTCTTTCTCTTTTCATCAGAGAGGAAACTTTCCCAGGGGTCTCCAGCCACACTGGGCAGAACTGGTTACATGGCAGCTCCTAAACCAATCACTGGGAAGGAGGTGGGGCTACCACGACGGGCCAGCCCCAGCATGACTCATGTCCCTACCACCTTCCCTGAGTGCATTGTTGACCAATTTCTACACAAAACTGGGATTCTACTAACAAAGAAGAAAGGAGGAATGGCTGTTGGGAGAGCAGCCAGTGGTGTCTCCCACGTTGGTCACCAGGGAATGCTCTCACCAGAACAGGTGTCATCCAATCCGGAGGACAATAAAATCTGCTCAGTGGAGGACGAGGCAATTCGTTTTATGTGAAAGATGCATTTTGAAAACCTGCACATTTTAAAGCTTACGTAAGTTAAGACCAATCTGAGGATGTCTGACAATAGTTTCTGTTTGCCAGCTAAAGTTGTATCTGCATGTGGCAGTAATGTAAACAGTTTGTAGTCACTGGGCCTGCCAGGTTTAAAATCATGCAATTTGTGAAGAATTTTTAAAATTTGGGGGTACTCATTTTATTTTTTGCCTATAAATAGAGGCTTTTTAAATATTTTTGAAATAAAATAATATTTTTAAAGATTATAAATATTTTATATTTTATGCAACTTTATAATTTGCATAGTCTGATTCTGTGGATCACATGATAATTTTAAAATGTGATAAGCAACTGCATTTCTACCCTGCTGTATGTTTTATATCTGAAATAACACAAAAGCATTTTTATGTTCACTACTTTGCAAATAGACAAACAGAGTTGTTGGGAAGGAGAGTTTGAGGTCACTCAGGAAGCCAGAGGCTAAGAAAACACTGAAGCTTCCTCCTTGTCCAAGCAGGTTAGTACTCTGGCCAGGGTGGGGGATGGGATTCCATCCACAGCCTTCCTGGTCACAGTATTCCAGGATCCTTGCTCTCTCCACTTGCCAAGTAAACACTAGTGTAGGAGACTCAGGCAAGCTCCCTCCAGCTCTTCGGATAATGTATAAGTTTTCCCAAATTTGGCCCTGGCTACCGCAGTGACTTGAGAACTGTCTGGAGAAATCTGCGTAAAAGCTGGGTGGGCTAGTTACCAGGCTGCACCCAGGCCCAGCCCCCCAGCTCTGCAGGTACAGAACAGAGCTATGAAGGGAGATCTGAGTGTCACAGTGTTTTCGTGGAGCCTGAACACTGTTGGCTCACACAAGATTTTGAAGAAATTTTGAATTACTTGACATTTTCAAATGGGATGATTCTATATTTTAAAATGCAGGTTTCTGGCTTCTTTTGAAAATGTGGATGTTCTAGAAACATCAGGGCCCACATTTCTACTTGACAATAATTGGCTTGGACAGAATAAATGCTCCTTTTTCAGATGGTCCCTACCACTCCCTCTTGTCTTCCTATAAGAAGGAAGGATCAGTTAAGGATCAGTTAAGGATCAGTTTCCAGATAACATCTTGCTGGGCCCCTGTAGCTATATGAGTCTGAGACTCCCCGGAGCAGCCACTGGACATTTAGCTCTTCCTGGATGGGCTATCCGTACTCCTGCAGGCCTGATTCCTT